>PYUH01000036.1:9423193-9580630 GCA_016808085.1 Suaeda aralocaspica | reverse complement strand
TTATTATTATTATTATTATTATTATTATTATTATTATTATTATTATTATTATTATTATTATTATTATTATTATTATTATTATTTGCTACATTTCCCTTAAATGGAAGTTTCTATTTACTTGCTACATTGCTATTTTGGGTATGATAATTGTTATTTTATCACCATTTTGTATTCTTATTTACCTTTAATCCTACCTACACCACTAAAATTCTCTAATTTTCTATATTTTATACTCCACATTATTTAAGAATGTGATCATACAATGAAAATGGCATACCTAAAATTTTGGTCTAATTTGCTATGTAGCAAGTAAAAAATAACGGAGGTAGTATAAGAAATCAAATACCCTAAGAATCTTACTTTTACAACAAACTAAGGACTTATGTTAAAAAGTTGAATTAAATAAAAGAGATTTAAGATGCTAAAATTTAAAAATCACATTAAACATTAAACTTTCAATATTATTGAAAAAAAAAAAGAATCAAGGTTTAGCTGCTGATTCATTCACAAATCTGAATTGGCTACTTGAATTCGCATAAAAAGGAAGAAGAAAAAAGGGATAAAAAAATGAAAATAGGGAGAAGGAAGAAGAATGCGGATGTGAGAGAGAAACAGTGGCGGCAACTCCGACAACGGTTGGGTTTTTCTAGAACTCTAGAATTGGGGGTGGCACACCATTTGATAACCGTGATGCATGTTGTGTATAAAACTAAGTGTTATTTTATTGCTTATAACTAATTTTTGGCACGGATGATGTTTCGGGTCATTATATATTTATCATGACCAAGAAATTGAAAAATAAGCAATGAAACGGATATTGTATATGAGTGGTGGGGTGATAGACACATGTAAGCATAATTAAAATTGGAGTTGTATAACTATGATTAATGCAATTAATGTATGCTTTAATGGTTTTAATTATAAAGTTTTATGTTCGCATTGTTAATATAAAATGGTTCATAGATTACTGGTGACATTCTTACTTTTGAACTAAAATATCACAAGTTCAATTTTTGATATGAACATTTTAGATGAGGATTATTGAAGTTCGATTAGAGGTGTAACATCAGATATGGATAAAGGGGGTGACACTTGGCGAATTGCAAGTTTCTCCCTTACATCTTAATATAGATTATAGATTATAGATTTGACCAATTTTCTTTCACAAAAAGATTTCAAACATAAGAAAAAAATTGTAATTGTAGAATATAATTTGAGATGTTTGCTACATATATAAAATTTATAAATTTGGAAGACCGGAGAAGTGTGTTTATTTGGGAGTGAAAAATAACTTTAGTTAAATGGACCTTTTGTTTCCTTGTTAAAAAATTGGACCTTTATGTATAACTGACTAATAACTGACCTTTTGTTAAAATATTCATTAAGAGGTTAACTACGTGACTAATTGACTAATAACCATAGTTTAGAAGAGAAACAATTAGGCTAAACATGAGACTCCCTCTAAGTATTTTCTATTATTACGTATTGACTTCAGTCACTTCATGTGACTAATTTGAATCTCTTTACCTTTATATGTGTACCATGAAATATAGTTATATGTGATTTTGTTAATTCATCACAATGTGTACGCACTATCCAACCATATAAGTTTTTTAATTTTAAAAAGCTTGTGACTCAAAATATAAATATATTAAGTTGTATCTTAGGAGATGTGAAATGACAAATGTAATAATAAAAAGGGACAAATGGACACATTCAAGGAAATGTTTTTTGATAAATTGACAATTACAAAAATATAAAATAGGATGAATAATGGAGAATAATTTTTCGATTATTTTAGGTGATCATAACGTTTTGCTAGAAACCAATTATGATACATGGACTAATTGTTGGATCACTACTAATTTTATCCTAGTCCTATAAGATCACACACATTAAGTAAAAGGCTAGGCCATACCCATAGACATACTAAAACCAAATTTTAGTTATAGTTTAGTATTACTAGTTCCATTAGGGCTTTTATGCTGGTTGTTATATATTACATATACAGTGGATTATAATCTGATATCTCATTGTGTAACATCAAAAACCCTAATCTTTGTAATATTTCATCATAAAGTGAGAAGAGTTATGGAATTCTCTGATCTTGTACTATTTTAGAAACCACTTATAATAAGAGAACTTGTTCTTTTACTTGTGTGGACGAAGTAATAGGGCAACATTTGGGACTCTTCCATATTAGATCTATGTTGCTAAGGAATTAACGCATCAAGAGGTATTAATTTATTCCATATTGATCGTTATAATATGTCCATGGGATCCCGTTTTTAGATGTTAAAAAAAACTGAATTTCTACTAATCACGTCTATATTCTTATATTGGTATCAGAGCCTCTTGCATATATTATTTTGATATTTGTTGTCGCTTATAATACTCCATAGTTTTAATTCATTAAAGTAGGATTTAAATTTGTGAATTGAATTGCATAATAAAATTCGTCAGGAACGAAGCTATAAAGGAGACTAGCATGGGCTCGTCCCCCGTAACCTATTCTTCTGGCCTTAAAAATTAGTATGTGGGCCCTGTAGACTTTTAAGTTATATACTTAAGTGATATAAATATTTGTAACATTTCTTTGGCCTAGTGGTAAAGCACACACATTTTGCACCTTTGGTTTGTGGTTAAAGTATACCTACAAGCAAATATGAAATTTAATTTCTGTTAATTGTTTTTCCCTCCCAATTTCTCTACAAATCTCCATAAATTCATTGATTTTTTCCCATCTTATTCAGGCTTTAAACCTAAATCTGAAAAAATAATTCTTTCCAAAAAAAGATTCCATTTTTTTTAAATGCTAGAAAAAGAGTTGTGTTTTTCATAGGGTAAGTTATCCTTTTCGCTTAAAATCTTAGCTCTAACTCAACTATTTATTCAAAAATATAGCGGTTCGGTGAGCATAATAGTGATCATTTAGCTATATTTGATCGATACGGTAACCTATCGTTAGACACAATTTGACGGCTTTTTTGTAAGTTAATTCAGTATGGTTTCTTTAGTAGCCCTAGAACTCGGCCCCTGTAATTTTAGATCATTGCTTCACCTTTGTTAAAATTAGTTTTTAAAATTGGATTAAAATACCTAATTTGTATAAGATACAAATTAATTAGTAAATGAATTTATTAATTAAAGGGGTTGTTGGAATTATTTTTTAAAACCAAAAGCCTTGAATCGAAATTCATTTTCATCTAATTTGTTTAAATAAATTTGTCCTATGGCTTCCTCATGATTTAAGTCAGTGTATAGCATAGTTTAATTATTAATATTTGCTCAAATTCAGAGTGTCATTGGATTCTTTGTGTTTGATATTAAGGACCCTAGAGTTTGCCTCAATTTGATTTACCTCAAGAAATTGCAAAATAAGTAGTTTATATTGTAATTGAACAACCTAGAACATAAATTTATACATTAATTTGAACTAAAGTTGCTCAAAAAATTGGTGATTATGGTCAAAAATAGTTGAAAAAGTTGGCATATTATATCCCCTAAAAAAGGTGTCATATTATATGGCGTTTTTCCAAAGAAAGGTGATGTAATTGTTGATGATCTCCCATTGAGTGGTTGTCGACAGTAAGTTTTTTTTGTGATGGTGATCTTGGATTGTGGCGGTGTGTCGGTGGCGTCGTCTTGTGGCCTATAATTAGTTGAATCCTTTCTTTATTTGTTTTTTTATATTATTTAAACAATTTCAAAAAAAAAAAAAAGAAACTCGTGTGGGCAAAGGGAATTAGTTTAGTAACGGTTGTATATAAGCATTAAATATATTTTTATAAATGGTAATAATTTACGACACCCAACAAAAATCACATAAACATCTATGTAAATAATGCTTGAATGGAAAAATAATTTCTATTTTAAGCACCTTATTCATAGCACTTAGGGCACAAATAGCATTTTCCTTTTTTTTTTTTTGTTTTGTTTGTTGTTTTGTTCCTTTATTTTTCTTTTAGGTTTGAATTTTGTTCGTATTAATTATCTAACTAGATTAGTTCCGTGCCATGCACCGTTTAAAAAATATGTATTTTATACAATTCTAAATGTAATCACATTTTATAATAATACATAAAATTGATACAAATTGAAATTGAAATTCAATTTTTTTATACTCCAGTTTTGGGACACATGATGATGTGATAGTTTATGTAGATGCATGATGAAATGAATATGAAAATTTTATAAATATGGAGAGTCTAAATATATATATATATATATATTACTAATTTAAATGGATCCCTTTACTCTCCTTCTTCCAAAACCCAAATACTAAACTCTCAATCACTACCGCCTAAATCACTTTGAACTACAACAAAACTTCCTCTCAAAATTTAAAAAAAAAAAAAAAAAATAATAATAATAATAATAATAATAATTACTCCCTCTGTTTCCTATTTTCCTTGTCCATCATTATTCACCTCTTCATTATGGTATATGATATAATAATAGTAGTGGGGTTCAATTGAGGTAATAATTGATGAAAGAGAAACAACTTGCAACTAATAGTGGGTGATGTGTGGGGTCCATCTTAATAAAAAATATTATAAACCTAATAAAGTTGTTTGGTTAAGAAAAATATGAAACATCCAAAAACAGCATATGTAAAGAAAAAAAATAGGGAACGGAGGGAGTACAAAAAATTAAACATAAATTCCACATAATAACTACCCCTAATCTAATCCCCTAAAATCCTCACATCACCTACAAACTATATAAAACAACTACTAGCCAAATAATATGTACAATTAACTACACTTCTTCTCTACAAGAACATAACCCACCCTTCCATGTACATCTACTCTTTGGTGTTCCTAACGATGTTTGTGGTTTTTATTTATTTTATTTACTTTTTTATTTTGGTGACATAATTTGGAATAATTACTAATGAAATTGATTTTGTAATTGTAACTATGTAAGCGTTAACCCTTTGACGAAGATTTCAATTCAGATTACAATACTTGATTTATTATTTGTATCATTCTTCCCTCATAGTTATTCCCATCCATTTGCACGTGCACACTCTATTATATGTATATTAGAGCTGATCAACCTTAGCCCGACCCGGCCTGGAAAAAACGAGGGTTTTGGGCATGATATTTCCAGCCCGAATTCGGGCTAGGCCCGTCCTGGGCTTATTTTTCCTACTTTCTCGTGGGCTTTTTGTGCTCGGCCCGAAAAACCCGAAAAGCCTACCAAGCCCGCTCTAAATTTTCGGGCTTTGGACAACCAAATTAGGCCCGAACCTAGGTCCGACCCAAGCCCGATTATCGGGCTTTCTTTAATGCGTCAAGCCCGGCCCGAACCCGACCCGACCCATGATCACCTCTAATGTATATCTGTATGTGTATGTATAATTAAATTAATTTAAATATAAAGAGTTTAAAAATATGTATAAAAAAAAGGGTTTTTCTACATGATGCTCATGGGGCATTGAGTTTTCTACATTGTGCCCTTCCGAATTAAAACTTTCATATGGTACCCTTAGGTTCATTAACTAAGCTATGACATTTTCATTATAAATGTCACAATTTCAATCTCAATTTGGTAGCTCATATGCCTCTATTGATAGCCCATACTCGTCCATTTTTCCTTGCAATTAAAGAGCATTATGATCACTATGGTTCATACAACAAATAGTTTACGAACATTTATATTTGTTTAACTNGTTTGGTTAAGAAAAATATGAAACATCCAAAAACAGCATATGTAAAGAAAAAAAATAGGGAACGGAGGGAGTACAAAAAATTAAACATAAATTCCACATAATAACTACCCCTAATCTAATCCCCTAAAATCCTCACATCACCTACAAACTATATAAAACAACTACTAGCCAAATAATATGTACAATTAACTACACTTCTTCTCTACAAGAACATAACCCACCCTTCCATGTACATCTACTCTTTGGTGTTCCTAACGATGTTTGTGGTTTTTATTTATTTTATTTACTTTTTTATTTTGGTGACATAATTTGGAATAATTACTAATGAAATTGATTTTGTAATTGTAACTATGTAAGCGTTAACCCTTTGACGAAGATTTCAATTCAGATTACAATACTTGATTTATTATTTGTATCATTCTTCCCTCATAGTTATTCCCATCCATTTGCACGTGCACACTCTATTATATGTATATTAGAGCTGATCAACCTTAGCCCGACCCGGCCTGGAAAAAACGAGGGTTTTGGGCATGATATTTCCAGCCCGAATTCGGGCTAGGCCCGTCCTGGGCTTATTTTTCCTACTTTCTCGTGGGCTTTTTGTGCTCGGCCCGAAAAACCCGAAAAGCCTACCAAGCCCGCTCTAAATTTTCGGGCTTTGGACAACCAAATTAGGCCCGAACCTAGGTCCGACCCAAGCCCGATTATCGGGCTTTCTTTAATGCGTCAAGCCCGGCCCGAACCCGACCCGACCCATGATCACCTCTAATGTATATCTGTATGTGTATGTATAATTAAATTAATTTAAATATAAAGAGTTTAAAAATATGTATAAAAAAAAGGGTTTTTCTACATGATGCTCATGGGGCATTGAGTTTTCTACATTGTGCCCTTCCGAATTAAAACTTTCATATGGTACCCTTAGGTTCATTAACTAAGCTATGACATTTTCATTATAAATGTCACAATTTCAATCTCAATTTGGTAGCTCATATGCCTCTATTGATAGCCCATACTCGTCCATTTTTCCTTGCAATTAAAGAGCATTATGATCACTATGGTTCATACAACAAATAGTTTACGAACATTTATATTTGTTTAACTAAAAGGTCATGGCATAGTAACTAATTGAACTTTAGGGGTACCATGTGAAAGTTTTAATTTGAGAGGGCACAGCGTAGAAAACTTAATACCTTATGGGCAGTTGGGCACAATGTAGAAAAACCCCAAAAAAATAAAATTCAAGGTTGGCGGTAAACTGAAATTTAATAATTTGTACCTTTTAGAGCATACTCAAGTAAATACATGTAATTACTTAGGTTTTTAATGGGTTTTTTTTTTCCATAGCATTAATTACAACGTAACATTTAAAATAAAAAAAAATAATTAATGCAGGTTTTGGAGAGAAAAAAAATTAAGGAAAACATGTCATGTGCACGATTGTGAGATAATACCGTAATATGATGTAAACATTGACCTATTTTAATCCAACTACGGTAATTGCAACTCATATGTTAATTTGATTAATGAATCCACACTTTAAATTATAATTCAACCAAAATCAATTTGAAAGCATTATTTAATTAATTATATAAAACCTTATATAATTAGTTGGATAAATTATTTTATATTTATTTATTTGGTTAATGGGATAGGGTCATTTATTTTGGATATAAATGAATGAATGTTTTATTGGCTATTTTACCATATACCTCTAAACTATTATGAAATGCACCATATACTCTCAATGTTTCAGGATTACACTATATGTTCATAAACTTTCAACTTAATTCACAATGTACCCTTATTTTGTTAAATTTATTTCAATTACCTTACAAAATTTAATTAAATTGAGTTAATTGATAATTATATTAATTAAGACTAATTAATTAAAAAGCAAGTTACTTTTACACATAATCACCTTTTTTGCATCACCACCGCCTCCATTTATTCACTGGCGCCATCAAACCGGCGACCACGACTACCACCCTCCAATCCACGGCCATCTACGCACGACCATCAACCCACGACCCCTAATCAAAACCCTAACCCACAGTTTGAAAAATCAACATCCCAAACCCACCCACCCACAAATCGGCACCCCAAACTCATCCACCACAAAGCTGTTAATATTGATTGTATGTTTAATTCGAAACCTCAAAGCCACCTCTACAATTATCATTTTCTTGAATATAAAAGATAGATGTGTTAATTTGATCAAGGTTTAAGATTGATAAATTGAAAGGGAAGATTGTTTATACAGTATTTGGAATTGGGTTTCCATTATTTGATTAATTAGTTTTGAACACAAAATATATGGAATGAATAACAAGAGTGGGGAGGTGAGGGAGGAAGAATGAGGCTATGTAGTTGGGTGGAGTTGTTGGTGATGGGGAGCAGTGGTGGTTGTAATAGAAATAATTTGGTTAGTTTATATGTTTAATTAATCAGTTTAATTAATTAACTGATTAATAGTTAGTTTGATTTAATTTCTCAATTTGGAGGTAATTGAAATAAATTTTAAAAAATAAGGGTAAATCGTGAATTAAATTAAAAGTTATGGGCATATGATGCATTTCTAAAACATTGAGGGTGTATAGTGCATCTCACAATAGTTTAGGAATATAGGGTGAAATACCCGATGTTTTATTATACAATTTGTGTATGATATTATTTTGCATGGATTGACTAGTATGTCCTAGATTAGGATAAGTTATACGATATGCAGGCCTGTTTTTGGCACAGGTCAACTGGGGCAACCACCCTAGGCCTACTACCAAAAATAATCCTATATTAACTAAATTTTATGAGTAGTATTACGATGTAAAGTGAATATAGCTTAGTGATTGGTGTTGAGTTGTAAACATTATTATGCAAATTATAGTTGGTGGTTCAAATCTCACTGCTTACCTAATAATGTTTTTCTCTCTCTTTTTTTATTTTGCCTTTTTCACTCTTTATGCTTCATTTTATCCTCTTATAAATTTCCCTTTTCCTAATGCCAATTAATTTGATTTTCTGCCTATTCCATTTAATTTTTTACGAGGTTGTCATATTTTCAATGCCCTTAAAGTTTTATTAACTTAATACAAATTCATGATACTTAGTGCATAATTAATGTACGAAGTACTATGCATATATTAATCGATAATAAAAATGTTGACGTTTTAAATAAATTTTTATGGTCATTGTTAAAAATAATTCTTTTTGTTGTTGTCCATAATTTTTTTTTTTTATAAAAAATACCTTCTATTTAAAACTAGTTAATAGCCTAATGGGGTCCCTATAATTAGGTTCACCCTAAGCCTCAAAAATCTTAGAAACATCAAACATGCCTGACGATATGCATATTGTTTTGTATTTTTGTAATTAAATACAATCTGCATATCATTTGTATTTTTTTTTTTAATTTCAATTAAATTAAATTAAATTAAATTTACACTTGAAGACTACTTGTAATATTTGATTGAAGAACCAAGGATAGAGATCCGAGAAGGAGCCTATCAAGATTAGATTTTATAGGATCAAAGGCCGTACTAGGATTACATTTATTTCTTTAATACAATTATTTTATGCTTTATAAAGTTATACTAGCTTTGGTTCCCGGGTGTTGCCCCGAATTATTTGATAAAATTTCATTTTAAGATTTCTTTCATTTGTTTTGCCTTTTTCATCAAAATATAAAATATTGTAATTATATATTAATTTAATTTAATTTTGTAACAAACTGAAATGTTAAGTGAACAAAAAGGAGTATTATTATAAGATATTTACAGTAGATAACCATGAAATATTTTATAATTGCGATACAAAAGTTTCAAATAATTGCGAATATAATGTGAGTTTAATATGTTTATTGATAAAGAGATAGAATATAGATTTTACATTTAAACTGTTGAACACATGATTTTAAAAAAAAAAATTAATGGGTCCAAATAAAAGATCAATTGTGATATTAACAAAGAGATGAAATGAACATTAAATTGTCATAAAAAATATGTTCATTATTATCCATTTTTCACATATTATTTATCAACGTAGAAAAAGAATTATTAATTTTAGTGAGTTATTACTTTTTATGATATATAGTTTTGTTGTGGAAAAATTGACAATAATGACAAATAGCTTAATTAGTAAATAACGTGGTTCCACATGTCAAAGGTCATGAGTTCGATTCTAATTAAACACATTTTTTCCAAGCCACGTGGCGGAGTCTCAATTGTATCCTTACTAGGAAAAACCCTATGGGATAAAACCCTAGTGAAGGAAAAAGAGTACAACATCTTCATAATACGCATATAATATGTTGCCTCGTGGAAAAAGAGTGCAGCGCCCATTCTCTCCCCCTGATAAATATAGAACTTGAGATCTTTTGGTGCAATGAATCCAATATTGTTAGGTAACTTCGTCTTCATCGTAGTAGTACGTAGAGTTTCCATCAATAAGTGACTCTTTAAACTTTTGCTTAAATCCATTTGAACCGACAAGTCATCTTCAAATTCCTCTTTGGTATAAGTGCATCAAAAATAATAGTTGGACATATTAATCTTCATCACACTTGATATCTGTTACTTAAAGTTATACCAATCATACGCGTCCAAATCATGCCTTCTTCCGGAGGCCTATAGTAGAAATTGGTAATCAATTTCGACCAAACAATTTAAGGCAAAATTTGGTGCCAACACATGAGATCATCATCATTATGATTTTGCAATCGTATTTGAATTATAATATAACACATGTAATTACGCCGCACATATGTTACTTATGGTATTTCTAAACCATAAGCATTATTTTGAGTGAATTATACTTTGTCTATATTCTTTAAACAGTTAATATATACGAGTGCTCATATATGTATATATACTTTCATTATTCTTTAGACTCTCACATGCTCAAACTTCAGGTTGTGATGCCAATTATTGGTAATATGTTAATATATAACATATAAATTGTTGGGGCTAATTAACTAGCTGAGTATTAAATGTGTAATGTTATGTTCTTCGGAACTCAAAAATGATATCAAATAGACAATATATATATATATATATATATATATATATATATATATATTCGTCACAACTATAAGCCTATTAGATTCAAATATTTTCTTGTAAATTTCCAGCAAATTTGTAAATTATACTTTGGATGAACAAGTACAAACTCCGCAATTATTGCATGAAACTAATGACATGAGATATATGAAATTAATGGTAAGATATTGCAAAAATATAATGAGTTATGCATCCAACAACTATCTACGTACACATGCATTGAGTAAACTATTTACCTATGACTCACATATGCACATGAATCTAAGACTTTAAATAATGCAAGACACTGTACAGTGTGGATACAAAATTCATTTATTCCTTGGACTTCTAGTCCATGATAAGCCTTCAATCATCATATTTCATATTTCATTGGACTTCAGGTCCATAATGAACCATCGATATATCATCATTATGTCGACATCAAAATGTACATATATTTCCAAACTCTTATTAACAAGTTCATTCCTTCTGGCATATAAATAATATTCTTCGGTTCCATTATATACGGTATCATAACATTCTTCAAGATACAATTTTTTGCATGCTATTTTACGATGATATCTGAACACATTGTTTCTAATTGGTACCATCATAATTTTCTCATTGCATAGGTCATCTATTATAGTTAGATCCAGATATCAATACCACTTCCAGGGTATTTCATACTCTTATAGTATCATCATCATTATTACACTTTCAAAAAAGTCAACTGCACTATCTTGCCACATATCACATCTTTATTATTTATTTATTTATATATTAATTTGGAACCGGTTATATAACTTACACTTCAGGTGTAGTGATTCAATTATAATTGGCAAGATTCATCTCAACGCATACACATTATATGACCAAAATGTATCCTCAACGTTATGCTTCATGAATCATAACTGTATACAAATCAAATCATATATGTGCAACATATCTTGATAATAGATAAACAAAAGTTGGCACATAACCTTTCAAATTACCATTATAAAGATCATCCATTTATAATAAGAAGTAAAATATAATTTTTTCATCTCACAAGTTTGTAAAATATAGGGGCGTCAAATTGTTAACCAACTTAGTATATAATTTCATGTGCCAAAATATTTCATCTCATAGGAGATCCTTATATATATATACCAGTTTCATCTCTTACAAAAGTTATATTCAACATAATTTTCATCTCTTCTAGAGAATAATTTTAAGTAAAACCATAACATTTTTAACTTATGATATACATTGCACATGCATGTATCTTTCAATAAATCTTTCATATATAATCAGCTCTCTTCTGGAATACAATATCAATGGGGAGGCATGTATTGTGCAGTTTTCTCTCTTCTTTTCTTAATTCTTGTGTGCTGACGAATAATAGCCCCAACCAAGAGATTGTTCAACAAAATTAATTAACTTTCATATAATTACGTTAGTTGGAGATCTTATGGATCCCCAAAGACTTTCAAAGTGTGATACTAGTTATGTAAGTTATATTGGTGAGCTTCTAGTCACCTAATAATTGAATACATAAGTTATTTGAAAAATTATCACTTCAAATTTTCTTCATAACAAATTGTATTATCAAAATTTGCAATAAAAGTATAGCTCAATCTCAATGTTATGTCAGTATGTCTTGCCATTTTACTCATTTCATTATATCTAACATAAGAGAGCATCAGCACATTATTTCATATTAAATAATGAAACTTCATGTTTTCATAACGGGTGATCAATGTACCTTAGATGGCCCAATTTAATTATATCACATCCAATATTTTTCTTAATAATTAAGAAGCTTTCAAATTAAACATTGTACTAGTGATCACTTTATTAGACAAACTTTATGCATGACCATGAATATGATGTACATGATATAAGAACACTTAACATGTGTTTACTTTTCTTCTAGACTTGGCAAGACCATCAACTAATCCAATAATACTTCACACTTTGTTGGAGCATTGATAATAATCTTGGTACGTGCTAATCTTGTTAGACATTCTATACTCTTCTGGAGCCCATTATATATATTGATGGTACATATTAATTTTACTGGAATACTGGACATAAATCCTTAGGAAATCTATCTAGTGTTTTACATTCTTGAATTTTCCATTATCAATTGTTGCTCATTTCCTTTCCTGAAGATTCTTATGACTTGGACCTATTGGTCTGCTCTAACACGCTTCAAGCGTGCTCCAAGTTCATTCGCAACTGCTTTAATTGGAGCATTTATTCATATTCATCTTCAGGATGATATCATGTCAAATATTTAATTGATTATTATGTAGCCACTTTCATAAACAATTGATATTTAAGCTAATATATGTAACAAGCTCATCAATATATTTGATTATCCATAAGCAATGACTATTAAAATAATAAAAAAATAAATATTATCTTTGCTTAATCATGGCATATGGGGCATGAAACTAAACTAGCAGCCTTTAATCCTCTTATACCTCTAAAAACCATAAACTCTTATAAAACTCATACATGTTCCTCATGCCCAATATAAATCAATCTTTATACTTTAAATTTTATCCCAAAAAAAAGGCTTAATGAATACACTTTTCAAATAAGTTTCTCACGATTTTATGCTTTTTTTTTTTAATCTTATTTTGCTAAAATGAATATATTCATGTTTGCAATTCTTATGAAATTTTTTTACATGAATTATAATAAATAAATAAATGAATATTGACCTATAGATCGTTATAAAAAAAATCCATTCAGAGATGGTTTATGCAATAATTGGATAGTAGCTTACAAATTACTAACTCTACGCTACTTGTCTTACCCCGTCATTTCGAAGGAAAATATGTAGTCATGTAATAGATATATTGTCATTAAAAAAAATTACCCCATAATTCTCCAATTAATCACATCTAATTTACAAAAACAAAAGATTCTTTTCAAATTCATCTTCTAGAGTAAAATAAAATACATACTAGCATTATTTGAGGTCAACAATAGTCATTATTGTGGTCAATGAGTTATAACTGTGCACAAATACTTAATCACTCTCATAAAAGAAATTCATGTTTAACAAAGAATTACAAGTAAATAATTATCATAAAGATTAATTTAACAAGCTTTCATTCTATTGAAACACATAATCATCATATTATTGATTAAAATAATCGGTTTGTTATCTATACTTGATTGAAATAACTTACTTGTATATTGGTTTTACAGAA
The DNA here is from genome assembly GCA_016808085.1 of Suaeda aralocaspica. NCBI lineage: Eukaryota > Viridiplantae > Streptophyta > Magnoliopsida > Caryophyllales > Amaranthaceae > Suaeda > Suaeda aralocaspica. The sequence continues at coordinate 9,566,714 of PYUH01000036.1, read as the reverse complement.
TACATACCCTGTAAAATGACAATGCATATAAATAAAATTCCAAGCTAAAAACTAACATGTTGCATTTCACCTCCATACTTCTCTCTTTTGGCTTATAAAATCCACTCATAACTACATCACACTTTATGCTAATAAACTTCACTCATAATAGCATCACAATTTGTAGAATAAAATTATGACAAAGGAAAGATGTTTAACGTAGCTCAATATATTTATTTTTACGTGGTATTAATGGGCATATGTGACAAAAGTATGAACTAGCAAAAACACACAAGAAATCAATTGCATGCGAATTATCATGATATTAACATGAATAAACAATTCTAGATGTGTTTTATAATAAATAGTTTTGCTTAGATTATAATTGTCTGTTGATTAACTTATTAAGAAATTGAACTTAATCATATAAACAAAAGTAAAAAAAACATATAGAACTTTACTAGGAATTAGTATAATTGATAAACTTTCAAATCACTAATGAATATAACTAACTAAACTAATTTACATGTTATAGCCTAGTAGCTAGGAATAACACATAGTTTCATTATAGATAACTTACAATAGAAAAGAACATAGTAAATCTCTATTTTATTCTTCTTTCTCTTTGATAGAATGAGGAGATAAAACTATGAATTATACGCTTAACTACTTGTAAGAATAAATTCAATCTATGGGTAGAGCATAAATTTTTTTAAAAAGGATTATTAAAATTATCATGTATTCACAATATTAATACTTCTTATTAGTTTAGATTGCATACCTTTTGTACTGTATGAATATGAGTTGATAGTGATCCAAAATATACTTGATTTCGAAAGTAACCGGAAAACAACAACCAAATAATTTAAGTTTGGTTTATTAAAACCTAATTCAATTAGGATAGAACTATCGTGCAGATAACGTGTTATGAAAATGGAGGAAAGAATGAATGGAGATGTAGAATATATGTAATTTCAATTGTATCTCTTCCATAATGTCTAACATATATATATATACAACATCTACATAATAACTTCCTATGAGTATTGAAAGGTCAACAATGAATAAGAAGTTATCACATGAGAGGAGTTACAAAGATGTATAAAGCCAACTACAACCATATGAAGAGTTACATACATAGGTATTAATGTATTATGAATATCCACCATTATGAAACTATTTTATTAATTATTAATGATACTCATTAAGGCTAAATATATTCTAATTTAAGATTAATTTATTATGAAAGTAATATTTGCTTAAACTACTTTCTTATATATTTAATTATTTGAATTCCAAATCTTACTAATATTGTGATTTAATAATATTTTTAAAAGGTAATTTGATTTGTTGAAATATTATTAGTATTAAAATATATCATTTATACTCCCTAAACTTTATTTGTTACAGTGTTTAAAGATGATTTTTTTTTTTAAAACAAAAAAACAACCATTTCTAAAACATGCCCATGGTCGTTATGTATCAACTTCTCTAGTCCATTCGTATACAAAGCCCAATTTCTATTTGCAACCCAAGTAAGCAATTAGCCAAAAAAAAAAAAAAAAAAAAAGTCCCAAAAAANAAGCGGGCCAAAATCACATATCATACAGTCCGTCTTATACCGTAGGTCCATAGCCATGAAAATAATTATTTTATTGCAATCAACCTTCCCTAATTACACCTTCCTCCATTTGCACTAATTATTTCATCTTCTCCAAGTGTAAGAAGAATAGTGAATTGAAACACCATTATCACCTTCATGATCCTCTTCTTTCACCTCCTTCACCAATCTATCTATGGAGTTTTTTAATTAATTATTTATCACAAAACAACCTCCCTCATAGAATCAAATTGGGTTTTTCACTCAATTTCTTCAATAAATAGTGAGTGTTATAAAACCCTCAATCACTAATCAAAACACTATTTCAATTTCATACTCAATTCCGTTACTACAAATAAACCCAAAAACCTATTATTCACTCAAAAACCACCACCACAATAGCATCCACCATTGTGGTTACCTCGGACCATCCCCTTGCAGTCGTCGCCCTATTGCCGCCTACCACCGCCGGCTGCCACCCACAAGGTGGCTCCTCCTCTCCTCCCCTTCTCCCCCTTGTGTTTTATTGTCCATACGTACCTTATTTGGTTTTCAGTATTTCAAACTCCATTATCCATTTATTTTAAATTCATCTTGGACCCATATCATATAAGTGGCACAATCTACATTTTACTAACATTTTGATGACCTCTTAAAAAATATTTGGTTTGTTGTTAATTTGATATTATTAATTTATTAACATTATCGTTAATATTGTTAATGTTATTACTACTACTAATAAAAATTATTATTATTATTATTTATTATTAGTATTTTCTACCCTTAATTTGAAGATTTAATGATTGTTATTCAAACTAGTGTAGTATTTGCAAAAAGTTTGGAATTACTGTTCATGCACAAGTAAGTCAAGCGTCAATATAATGAGTCATGTGTTTATCAAAACGGCTGTTCGAGGTACTTTTACGTGGCTAGACCCTTCTTAATGCGATTTATGTGCAACTATGAATTATATATTGAATAACTATGAGCAATGTTGAATGTTGTCAATCAAACATTTTATAAGCATGTTTTAAGAAATATTATTGGTTGCCTTCATATAAAAACATGTTTGAATATTGTTTATGTTGCTTAAAAATAAAAATGATTTATTTGTTATAAAATCTTATGTATGAGAAAATGAGTTTTGATTCATATCAAGGGTATTGTTTGGATATTATGGATTTGTTTTATGACTCCCATTGTGTGGAGATAAAGGATAAGACTATGATCTTTGTACGATCTAGTCTTTCCTCAAGTATAGGTTATGAAAGGAGTTACTAGCTTGAGGGGTGTGTACACTTATAGGGCTGAGCACCGGTCTAGAATCGGACCGGACCGGGACCGGAATGTAAAAAAAAATTGGACTTAGACCGGACTGAATATTCAGGTCCAGACCTGTTTTATATTTTTTTTGCTCTTTCAATTGAACATTTTAATAAAAAACCTGTTGGACCGGTTGAACCTGTTGTTACTTATCTTAGAAACTTAGACTTCAAACATAATAACATAGGATCTAAATTAACGACATACAATCTAATTAGTAACGATTACAAACATCAAAGTACTCAAATACTTCCAACTACATTACAACTTTACAAGTTTTAGTTATTAATTTTTGAAAAAAAAATATTTTTAATAATTATTCAGGTTCGCCGGTCCGGACCTAAAAACCCCGGTCTTAGACCGGACCGGACCCCAAATTTTTTTGGACCTGGACCGGAATCGACGGTCCGGTCCGGTCCAACTTCAGGTCCAGACCAAACCTTTGCTCAGCCCTACACACTTAGGTTGGAAAAATGGTTTATGAAAGTTTAATGCCAATGAATTCTTATATGAATTTTGGAAAGATTGTTTATTAATTCTTAGAATTATTTCAAATATGAAATTCTATTTATGGAATATTTTATTCATAGTTTATGAGAAACAAATATTTTGAAAGTATGTTTAAATTGATTAAATCAATTTTACATGTCTAGTATGGTATGTACTTAGCATTTTTGCTAACTCGTATTTTCTCTTTTGTTTTCGCATGACCCTACTTATTATTGATGATGAGTAAATAGGTGTTGATGATTCAACGTTTTGGCATCAGGGATGAAGGATGATGAGGCTATCGCACACATATCAAAAATATCCGGACAATTCTAACTAATGCAGTTAGGGAAGTGGGGATCGAATCCTCAGGGAAGCAATTGAACTCTATTAGTTCTTTTTTTTTTGGTAAAATGTGAGTAGTTTTATTACCAAAAAGAGAATAATTACAACCTATAATCTACTTAGGCAAAACTGACTCAGTTCTGCACAAAGTAGACCAAAACAGCTCAACTATACAAACCAACTGTCCAAAACAACAAAAACCAAAACAAAACAGCAAATCTAAACAACCAGCAGAAATACCCCAAAAAACAGCCTAACAACTGCATAACAACACACTGAGCAGGACCAGCAGCCTACACCAAAACCAACAACTCAGCCCATAACCTGCACACAAAGGCCAGCCTGTCAAGCAAACCACATAACCACCCAAAACTGGAACTAACATAGGCGTTGCACACCAAACCCAAACTGCAGGACCCCACAACCTTAAGCAGCACAGCCTCTACATCATGTGCACCCTGAAATGAGCCAAAACTGCAGAGTGCAGCCTACAAAACACCCAAACAGCTCCACAACCACCACACCAGACCCCCCAAACCTTACACCTACACAACCCAAGCTTTACAACTACAGCCACCATAAAAACCTGCATAATTGCACAGAAACCTGACACCCACACAGCAGCCTGCCTCATCTGCTACCAAGCCTCCCCACAACCAAACAGGCCACAACCAATAGGAACCAAAACCTGCTAGCACAAAACTGTCTCAGCAGGCCTGAAGTGCTAAGCAGAGGACTGCTGCACCTGCACGACACATCCCTGCCCCACACTTCATCCCATAACAGCATAAACAGCCAACTGACAGACACTAGTGAACTGTTCCAGAGATCAGCTCTCCACAACTTCCTGTTCCTAGCTTGCCAAATACCATATATCAAAGCTATTAAGGTGCAAGCAACAACTTTCCTCTGCATCTTGCCTTGAACTTGCCTGTTCCAAGACTGCCGCACCTTCCCAGCATCAGCATTATCTATCTGCACAAGCTGCAGCCAGCCACAGACCAAACCATAACAAGCAGTGCTATAACTACATTGAAAGAACAGGTGATTTACATCCTCCCTTCTAGAAGAGCAAACACCACATCTGTCAGAATCAATAATTCCAAGATTATTCAAGTAAGCAGCAGTTTTGAGCCTACTCCTCATTACTAGCCAGCTGATAAAAGAAAATTTTAGAACATTTAGAGACCCCCACACCCATTCATACCAATCCACATCTTCATGAAAAGAACCAAGACACTCATAGCCTGCTGAGATGGTGTATTTTCCACCATACCACCATCGCTGATCCACAAAAATCTGCTTCATTCCTTCCTTTAATTTACACAACCTCCTCCAACCCCAACTTGCAGACACCGGGGCTTTATACTCCCACCATTCATGTTCTTAATGTATACACTATGGACCCATTTTACCCAAAGGATATCAGCCTTAGCAGCAATATGCCAAATCTGCTTCCCTTGAGCAGCCTTATTCCATCTCCCACAATCCAAAATCCCTAATTCCCCTCCCTTCTTTGAGACACAAACAGATTGCCAAGCCACAGGAACCAACTTAGCACATCTATACTTCCCCTCCCACAGAAAAGCTCTACGAAGCTGCACAACTTTCTCCATAACTTCTTTGGGAATAAGGAAGACCTGAGCCCAGAAGATATGCATACTATTAAGAACAACATTTACTAACACACATCTGGCAGCAAAAGACAAATGTCTACTGGACCATTGCTTAATTTTCCCCATTATTTTCTCTACCATCTGATCACAATCATGCACAACAATTCTAGTAGAACCAAGAGGCACCCCCAGATATCTGAAGGGGAAAGAGCCCTTAATGTAACCAGTAAGCTCCAAAATATCATCCTGGATATATCTTGGGACATTCCCAAAATAAACAGCAGTCTTATCAGCATTCCCAGCCAAACCAGAACTATCATAAAAAGTCTTCAAGGCCTCTTGGAAGAGCCTTACAGAGCTGTAATTCCCATATCTAAAAATCATCAAATCATCAGCAAAAACTAGGTGATTCAGTTTCAAATCCTTGCATCTATAATGGAAAGTGAAATCCCTGTTCTCCCCCACTTCCTTAAGGAGTCTAGAGAGGTATTCCATGGAAAGCACAAAAAGAAAAGGAGAAAGGGGATCCCCTTGCCTCACCCCTCTCATCCCAGGGGAAAAACCATGCAATCCACCATTGAGAGAGATAGAGTAAGTTGGAGAAGTGACCCAACTCATAATCCACTTGATAAACACAACTGGAAATTCCAAAGCCCTTAGCATATCCTCAATGAAATCCCATGCTAAAGAGTCATAAGCTTTCCTAAGATCAATTTTAATAGTGTATCTTTTTGGTTTGTTCCTCCTATCATGACTGTGCACTAAATCCTGACAAATAAGAATATTTTGCAATATACTTCTACCAGGAACAAAAGCAGCTTGCACCTCATCAACCACACTACTCAAGACCTCATTAAGCCTATTGCATAACATTTTTGAAATAATCTTATAAATCACATTACAACATGCAATTGGCCTATACTGAAAGACCGACAAAGGACAAGCAATCTATTAGTTCTAAAAAGCTTAAAACGTGTAAAGGGCCTTGGTTGAGAAATGTTGATTAACTAATTGACTACTAATTAATACTAATTAACCACGGGAAATGACGATGATTAAAACCAATAATTTGAGCCTAAGGTCATTCGGGTCACCAAGAACAACTAATGGATTCACTAACAAGAAATCTTCAATCTCACAATTATCGTCAAATTAAGGCTCACTAATTCTCTCGAACTTAGACTCCCTCGAAACTCATTTAGCGGCTCTCGCTCATGCCTGGACTAATTCCGCCTATTAATCAGTGGTCTTATTGTAGTATTTTTACCTCTCGGCATCAAATTCGACAATTACCAAAATTTACAACTAAATCTGCGCACAATTCAATTGTAAACAAACAAGCCAATAATAGGAATTTGACTGCTAATTGCAAAATCGAAACAATCTAAGTTAATTAGTCCATTAATTATTCAAGGTTTTCCTAACCCTAGAAAATTAACTACTCACTCATGAACATGAAAATCAAAGCAATCATAATCATAGAATTCATAATTAAATTCATGAAGCAATTAACAATTAAACTAATTAACATTAACAAATAAACTAAATTAATTAAACTAATGAAACTAAAGAGCATAAATTAAACTAAGCAAAAAGAATGAAAGTAAAAGGAATTACCAAATTGAAGAACTTTGAATTGAATTGAAATAATGTTGAGAACAAACCCTAATTCCTAATCTAATTTTTGAGAGAGAAAAAGTGCTTAATTAAACCCTAAGAGAGTAATTCTAGATTATGAAAAGCATAAAGTGTTTTAGCCTAGGAAGTCGTGCCCTTAATACCCCACAAATTGGGTTTACAAAGTCAAAGCACGAAAAAAATAAAATAAACAAAATTTCCGGAAAACTGCTGATGCGGACGCATGGTAATTTTGTGCGCCCGCATCAGCCCTCCAGAAGCCCAGTGAAGACTGCAGGTTTTTTAAATGCGGGCGCATAGAGGCTCTAGAAATGCTTTTTGCGCGCTTCCTTTTCTTCTTATTTCTTCATAGCTTCTTCATGGCTTGTTTCCATAACTCTTTGGCACGCATTCCCATGCACATGTCATTCTCGTTCTGTCCAAGCTTCCCAGCTTCCTTCCAAACCTCGGTTTCCGAGCTCCTAAAAATACAAAACACACCAAAACCAAGCATAACAACCGCAAATGTAAAATCAAACCAAAAAGCTCTAAAATCGCCGGAAATCAATCAAACTTGGCGAAACACTTCAAATTAGCCAAAGAACACCAAATGAGCTAAAATCAAGCCATAACACAACTCTTAGGCATAAAATTGACCCGAAACAAGGGGGAAAACACCATAAAAACCACACATATCAAAGGACGAAGGACCACCTAGTTTAAGTTAATCTTTTATTTTGTTCAACACTTTGAATATGTTTTGAAACACTACTACTACTACTTTTAACCAATGAAAGTTAAGTATGTATTTCTTCAGCCGCAAATCTTTGTTTTGCAAAGCCTTAAGTTATCATGTGGAAGCTTATAACATCATCCAGTAAAAAAAAGTTAGGTTCCAAGATTAAGCTAGGTTTGAAAGATATGAAACCACTAAGGCTATCCTCGAGTGTGAGCTCAAGGAAGGAAAGCCAGTTGGGCATCATGTTTTCAAAATGATTGGTCAAATTACAACTTGAATGTTGTGGAAAACACTCGTGCGGATTTTCATGGGATGCTCAAGACTGTTGAGCAAAACATTCCAAGTGAACCTAAGAAGGAAGTTGTTATGATTCATTAAGGGAAGAGGGTGTAAGAAAGTTGGGACAGACAAGAAGCTTGGGCTTATAGATATGGCCAAGAAGGTTGTCATTTCTGAAGCCCAAACAATTGAAAAGCCACAAGATAAGCTGAAGTAAAAGGTTGTTGCTGATAGCACTTGTTTCTACTGTAGAGTGTTAAGCCACTGGAATGTCCTAATTACTTGGAAGACAAGAAGAACTGGACCATAACTTCTTCTTTAGGCCAGGTATGTTATAGAAATTAATTTGGAATTTTATTATTTATGGGTATTAGATACTAGTTGTGGTTCTCACATTGTTTCAAATGTGCATGGACTAAGAAGAAGTAGAACTTCAGCAAAGGGGGAGGTAAATCTGCATGTTGGAAATGGAGCAAGAGTTGTTGTTGTTGCTATATGATCTTAGAGTCTATCTTTACCATTTGGATTGATAGCATAATTAAATAATTGTTATTTTGTTTCTAGTATTACCAAAAACATTATTTCAGTTCTCGCTTTAGATACTGAAGTGATTTTATATATGTTAAAACAAAAGTTGTTCTATTTTCAAGAATGGTGCCACCAGAAAATTAATAAATTGGATCTATGTCTTTGTTTTAGATATACATGTCTATAACTTAAAACAAAGAAGCAAAAATCAAAAGATCAAAATCCCACATTCCTTTGGCACCGTCGGCTAGATCATATTAGCTCAAAAGCCCAAAGTGGATTAAAAAAAAAAAACTTCAAAAGGACGGAATTTTGACATCACATTTGATTTTGAATTTTATGATTCATGTGCTTCATTGTTGATGAAAAAATGACTAAATCACATTTTACTAGAAAGAGAGAGAGAGAGAGCCTATGATTTTTTGGGCCTTGTACATTCAAATGTATGTGGAACAATGAGTTCAAAAACTAGGGGAGGATTCGAATACTTTATTACTTTCACTGGTGATTTACAGCTTGTTTGGATAGAAATAGAAGGAAACGAGGCGATGACATTTCCTTTATTTAAATTGCAAAAATGGGAGATGAGGGAATCGGGAGGAAGAGAAATGGATGGAAATTACTTCCTTCGATCTTAAGATTTAAATCCTTCCATAATTGAAAAGATTTGGAAGAAAAACTCTCATATACTAACCTATGCTACAACCACCAGTCACCACCACCACCACCACCACCACCATTCTTCCATCTTCTTCTTTTTTTTTAAATTCCATTTTATGATGTTTTGTTTTCCAAATTGATTGTTGAATTTTAAATACAAAATTTAAGTTGATTTTGAAAAATCGATTTTTTCAATCTAGAAAAAATTTTGATACAAGAATTTTCAATCAATTTTCTAGAAAATTCAAAAATTTCTAGATTTTATATTTTGAAAATTTTATGCCAAAATTATTGAATTTGGAACATTGAAAACTTCAATTCACACTATCTTTCACTCTCTCTTACTCTTTTCTCTATCTAAATGAGGGAAATTGTTTTCTTTTTCCCTCCCCTTCCTCCGTCTTCCTTCCCCTCCCTTTCTTTCTAAAAATTGTAGATATGTCTATTTAAGGAAATATAAGTCGAATCATTTGAAAATTTCAAAGAATTTTAAAATTAAATAAAGTTGACATCAACTCGACAAAAAAATAAAAGCACTATGATAAGATCACGATGGTGAATATTTGAGTCGGATTTTAAAGAAGTTAGAAGTTATGGTATCTTATCTTAATTAAATCTACCATGGACACCTCAATTCAATGGAGTATCCGAAAGGAGGAATCGAACATTGTTAGATATGGTTTGGTCTCTGTTGAGCATAAATAGTCTTTCAATATCTTTCTGGGGATATTTTTCTAGAAAATGTTACTTTACTAGATAAGACTTTGTCCAAAGCTGTAGAAAAGACACCACATGAGATTTGGACTGGAAAAGCTCCAAACTTGTCATTCCTACCAATATGGGGTGAGGATTCTATAAAACGTTTACTCTCCAATAATCTTGCACCCAAATCAGATAAAAATTCTTTGTCGGCTATCTAAAAGAAACAAGGGGTCATTACTTTTGTAACCAACAAGAGGACAAAGTGAGTGTTACTCATGGTGGTTCCTTCATGGAAAAGGATTTCATTTCTAAGAGGCAAGTACGTGGAGATAACATGCAACAGACGGATAAGGTTCACACCTTGTTAAAGACGGCCTCGCATAACCACTTAGTGGATAATGATCAGGAGGTGGTGCATTCCATTCACAAACCTCCTTCTGTCCCACTTGAATCTAATTCATGAGAAAATTCACAAAAAGTTGTAAACAATTCTACTGTTGCACAAGCCCCAAGAAGAGCTAGTAGGCCACATGTACCATAGAAAAGATATATTGAATTCTGTTTGACAAAAAGTTCGGAAAATTTTCTTTTGGAAAAAGAAGATCCTACAAGTTATAAACAAGATATGACGAGTAAAGACTCTGTTAAGTGGTTTCAAGCCATGATATCCGAAATGGATTCAATGTCTAAAAATCAAGTTTGGAACTTAATTGATATAACAAATGGGGCAACACCAATTGGATGCAAATGGGTTTTCAAATTGAAAACAGACAAGGATGGAAATGTTTAATTACATCCACAAAGCTAGATTAATTACAAAAGGGTCAAACAAGTACATGTTATAGACTACGACGAAACCCTTTCACCAGTTGCAATGCTAACCCATAAGGATCTTCCTAGCGATTGCAACCCATTATGATATAAGATATGACAAATCGATGCCAAGATCGCCTTTCTAAATGGTTATTTGAAAGAGGATGTGTACATGACACAATCTAAAGGTTTTGTTAATCAAGAAAATCCTAGGAAGGTATGCAAGCTTCAAAGATCCATCCATGGATTGAAGCAAGCATCAAGGATTTGAAATATTCGATTTGATGAGTCAACCAAAGAGTTTAATTGGTTTTCTCAGAAATGCTGAAGAGGCTTGTGTTTACAAGAAAGTTAGTGGTAGTAGTAGCTTCCTTGTTATGTAGGTGACATACATCTCATTGGAAATGACATTCTATGCTTGCATACGTGAAAGATTGGCTTAGAAAATAATGTTTCTCAGCAAAAGGTCTAGGCGAGGCTGAGTACATCTTAGGAATCAAAATCCATAGAGATGGATACAAAAAATGATTGGGCTCATTAAGTCAAGAACCTTATTAAACTTATATAGATAAGGTTCTTACCAAATTAAACATGAAGGATTCTATAAGGGGATTTATTCCTATGAGTCACATTATAGCTCTTAGCAAGACGCAGTGTCTATCAAAACCTGATGAGCTAAAGCGCATGAGCAATATTCCTTATGCTTCAACCGTATGATCTATAATGTATACCGTGATATGTACTCGATCAGATGTTTCGTATGCTCTAAGAATGTGTAGAAGATTTCAATCGAAACCAGGAGAAGCACACCAGAAATGTAGCCAAGAATATCCTAAAGTACTTACGAAGGACTTGTTAAGGACAATTTTTTGGTGTATGGAGGTGAAGATGATCTTGTTGCTAAGGGTTATATGAATGCAAGCTTCCAAACTGACAAAGATGATTTTCCAAGCAATTAGGATTAGGAAGTTTGATAGCCTATTCTTGTGGCTACCAAAGATAAAACCTTACTCGGCTCACTAGGCTACTAGTAAGGGTAAGTAAGAATTGTATTATGTGAGAGTATGGCTTAAAAACTTAAAAGCTCTAAGGTAATTAAGTAACTCAAGTCAGAATCTAGGTAAAGGTATGATTGTCACAAACACCAAATAGATAGGGATTTAAACTAGTCTAAGGGAGTCTAAGGTAGGGGATTCACCGCTCACAACTTACATGAAGGCACGGATTTCTAGGTTAAACCAAGTGTAAGGGGAAACGTCTAGCGGAAGTCATTTTAAGAGCCACGCATGTCTACTTTCTCGAGCTAGCATGGAAAGTGAAACTATGGATATGGCCTATTTTCATGGTGTGAACATTAAACGGCACCTAAGCACAATCACGAAAACTAGTAACATCCCTTAATTCGAACACCTATTCTCTGTGTCCTCAAATCAATCAAACATGGCGAGTCTTCACTAACTTCATCTCCCGATCCTTTGTTGAGGATAAGATGGTATATATAGTAGCAAGTCATATAATACATAAATATAACCCTATGTACGTATCGACTCTAGTCATCCCGACCGATTTTTACTAAGATCACACTAAGTCATGGAAGGAGGTGAAGGTTTCACCTACAGCTTAGCATTAAACTACTCACTAGCCATTATAAGAATACTAATACAATGATATATAATTCATTTTGCCAATATTATAGCAAAGAACTAGGTGAATATAAGTGATTAAATCAATACTAGAAACTAAACAAGAACCTTGAACTCATGAACAAGGAAACTTGGAAACTAAGCAAAGAAGAACATGAACTAAAAATAAATATAGTGAGTAAGAAATAGAAATAATTACTAGAAGCTAAATTATATATAGAAGACCAAACATCCAAGTACAATTGAGCTTTGAAGAAGTTCTATTTAATCAAAAATGGTGAAAATCTATAAAACTAAAGAAGAAGAAGATAATGCACTCACTACTTTGAGAAAATAATGACTAAAGTATACTAAGGCTTAATGAAAATATTCTAGGTTACAAATTTTGTCTAACTGAAACAATACAAGCCTCACAATATATACTCAAGAAAATGGAAGCAAGTGGATGGACAAGTTGAAGAAGCCAAGTTGAAATTATGGGCATTTGCGGCCATATAGCAGGGACCACTACTAACTATAATCGGGTCATATAAGGTCACACACATTAAGTAAAAAGCTGGGCCATAAATATACTAAAACCCAATTGTAATTAGGGTTTAGTATCATTGATTTCATTGGGGTTTTATGCTAATTGCTATATTAGATGTATATTTGATTGTTATATGTCTCATTGTGTGACATCGAAAACCCTAATCCTAGTATTAATCCATCATAAAGTGAGAAGAGAGTTTTGGAATTCTTTGATCCTGTTCTAGCAAACATACGTAATAGGAGAACTTATTCATTTACTTGTGTGGACTAAGTAATACGGCAACACTTTAAGCTGTTATTCTCCATGTTCGATCTATATTCCTAGAGAATTCACGTATCAAGAACTATAATTTTATTCCATATAGATTCATTATAATATGTACAACTGTACAAGTGATCCTGTTTTTTAGATATTAGAAAATTGTTTTGTAAACTTCTGGTAATCATATCTATATTCCTACATAGATTACTAGCAAACCACAATATTTATTACTTCATACTCACAAATACAAAATCAATCCATAATCTGATTATCATGACACATAATGAAATGAAATATGCATAAAAGAATCACAATCAAACAAAAAGGAAGATATTAAAGTTTATAAATCAAACTTGAAACATGCTTACTTATGAAAAATCAAAACAATGATATACAATCTCATCACTCCATGATGTAGATGAATAGATGAGAGATATCAGTTCATCAAACCAGTGCAATGCAGTGAATGTACTACAATCTCTTCAAAAATAAACACCCAAACACAGAAAAGAAGATAAGATAATCTAATTCACTGATATGGTAATTAATCTACTTAAACATAATTATGCATTAATTAACCACACAACGCCACAACCTCTTCCTCCGGCTCCTTCACAGGTTCCTTCTTTTGTATATGCTTCATCATATCAGTTCTGACAGCGACATGATGCCATAAGGTTCCTACATAGATGAGATGGTTCTTGTTAGTCAATTTATATATGACAGTTTATTGAGTAGCTATGAAGTTAATCTTTGGCAGCTAGCTAGCACTCTCAGCTTAGGGAAAGCGTCCGGGGACAGAGAGGTCAGGCGGGGATAGAGGGCCAAGACTGTTTAATAGTTCATGCTATTCAAAATGGCAGCAAGCTAAGGTCATTTATATAATAGCTTACTTAGCATGGAAAAATCGAAACGTTGAAAGTATCAGGCTTCACAAGCTCAAAGACCAAGATATCTCCTTCTTGGATGTTATTTGCATCCATAAATGCGGGAATTCCTTTTGTTAGCTTGCAATTCGGACTATATTGGCGATACACCAACAAAGTTACCATCCAATTTCTATTCATCACTTGCAGATTTATGGTGCGCTTGTCAGTTCTTTTCATATATGCATCCACAAAATGCAGTGGGATGTTCTGCAAAAAAACATAGAAAAGTATAAATAGAAGCTGTTTAATATATAGTTGGAACAAAAAAGAAAGCTGAATAGAGACATCATTAATCTTCGAGGGACGCTTAGTTTTTTATATAGGTATTTAAATATACAACGGATTAGCATTATACCAGTAAAGAATGCTGAAAATAACCAGGCCCAATCGCGATCCTAAATGAAGGGTAATCAGAATGAGTTTTCATGTAAAATTTGGCAGCCTTAACAGCTTGGCTCTCAGGGTCTTCCAAAGAAGGCCTACCAGCTCTTAACCTTTTCTGCATGATGAACTCTTCATCTTCTTCATAATCGTCAACCAACTCAACATCAGCAATTTTTTCACCTTCAACAACAGTCTCCTTAAGGCAGGCATGCCTGCCATACATTCTGACAGTGAATACAGAGTTCCCATGGTATTGAAATACCATGAATTCCCCATGTTTCAAATTGTTGTCTTGCACAACTTTTTCCCAACCTTGTTTGAAGAAATATTCATCTTTCTCTTTCGCTAACTCAACTGTCCACTGTTTGTTAGTGCCAGGCCTTTTTATTGTTGCCTTTCTGCTTGGTGCACTTGACTCGAAATGTTTCTTGAAAGCTGAAGTTATAGGCTGCTTGGTAACAATAACAGTGATTAGAGACTATGTTTATATAACTTATGATAACACCGTAACAAAAGAGAGTGCAGAAATGGATAATTACTAGTTGGTATGAGCAACAATCTTGAAGGAAAACCCTGAAGAACTCCGGAATCTGATGACAGGATGAACTTGCCATTTGTTATTTGTTTTTCCCTACATTATTGTCAATAATAAAATGGTTTAATTTATAAGGAGACAAATTTACATAAATATATGATACGTAAATTAGTTCACAAATCTTTGTAGGTGCAAGAAGGTTGTGGACTTAGCTCGATCACAATGCGTTAATTAATTAGCTATATATTCATCGTAAACATGTCTGTCTAATCTATACTCGAGTAGTCTAATACCCGTACTATCAACATGTAATCCAAACGTTTCAAAAAAAAAAAACATGTAATCCACAATTTCTTATCTGTGGATACACTATGCTCATGTTGTTGCAAGTACTATCACATTAGCTAGCTATCAAACTATCACATTTATATACTGTATATAATGTATTCCCATTTCACTCAACTTTGGATTTTCTCTTTACAAAAGTGTTCAGTATACTAGGAATTTCCCATACATACATATATCATGCATCATAAAACAAAAAATTGCGTACCAAATGCTCAAGTTTTACGTACAAAATTAAAAACTTCCAGCTAGCACTAAAAGTCTAAAACCCTAAAATTTGGACTGCCATATTAGTCAAATTAAAACAGCAATAAAAAAAATAATAATAAAATATCAATAGAACAAAGATATAAGAATATGATGGATTTATAACTTTTTTTTTTGGTATAAGATGATTAGATGATGATAGAATAATACCTGAAAATGGGTTTTTGATTTCTTTCTTTCTCTTGTAAAGTATTCTGCGAGTGAAACAACACAAATAAAATGGAAATAAGAGTAGTTTAAAAAATCCAAAAACAAAAAAAATTGATCAATAAGNCCAAGACTGTTTAATAGTTCATGCTATTCAAAATGGCAGCAAGCTAAGGTCATTTATATAATAGCTTACTTAGCATGGAAAAATCGAAACGTTGAAAGTATCAGGCTTCACAAGCTCAAAGACCAAGATATCTCCTTCTTGGATGTTATTTGCATCCATAAATGCGGGAATTCCTTTTGTTAGCTTGCAATTCGGACTATATTGGCGATACACCAACAAAGTTACCATCCAATTTCTATTCATCACTTGCAGATTTATGGTGCGCTTGTCAGTTCTTTTCATATATGCATCCACAAAATGCAGTGGGATGTTCTGCAAAAAAACATAGAAAAGTATAAATAGAAGCTGTTTAATATATAGTTGGAACAAAAAAGAAAGCTGAATAGAGACATCATTAATCTTCGAGGGACGCTTAGTTTTTTATATAGGTATTTAAATATACAACGGATTAGCATTATACCAGTAAAGAATGCTGAAAATAACCAGGCCCAATCGCGATCCTAAATGAAGGGTAATCAGAATGAGTTTTCATGTAAAATTTGGCAGCCTTAACAGCTTGGCTCTCAGGGTCTTCCAAAGAAGGCCTACCAGCTCTTAACCTTTTCTGCATGATGAACTCTTCATCTTCTTCATAATCGTCAACCAACTCAACATCAGCAATTTTTTCACCTTCAACAACAGTCTCCTTAAGGCAGGCATGCCTGCCATACATTCTGACAGTGAATACAGAGTTCCCATGGTATTGAAATACCATGAATTCCCCATGTTTCAAATTGTTGTCTTGCACAACTTTTTCCCAACCTTGTTTGAAGAAATATTCATCTTTCTCTTTCGCTAACTCAACTGTCCACTGTTTGTTAGTGCCAGGCCTTTTTATTGTTGCCTTTCTGCTTGGTGCACTTGACTCGAAATGTTTCTTGAAAGCTGAAGTTATAGGCTGCTTGGTAACAATAACAGTGATTAGAGACTATGTTTATATAACTTATGATAACACCGTAACAAAAGAGAGTGCAGAAATGGATAATTACTAGTTGGTATGAGCAACAATCTTGAAGGAAAACCCTGAAGAACTCCGGAATCTGATGACAGGATGAACTTGCCATTTGTTATTTGTTTTTCCCTACATTATTGTCAATAATAAAATGGTTTAATTTATAAGGAGACAAATTTACATAAATATATGATACGTAAATTAGTTCACAAATCTTTGTAGGTGCAAGAAGGTTGTGGACTTAGCTCGATCACAATGCGTTAATTAATTAGCTATATATTCATCGTAAACATGTCTGTCTAATCTATACTCGAGTAGTCTAATACCCGTACTATCAACATGTAATCCAAACGTTTCAAAAAAAAAAAACATGTAATCCACAATTTCTTATCTGTGGATACACTATGCTCATGTTGTTGCAAGTACTATCACATTAGCTAGCTATCAAACTATCACATTTATATACTGTATATAATGTATTCCCATTTCACTCAACTTTGGATTTTCTCTTTACAAAAGTGTTCAGTATACTAGGAATTTCCCATACATACATATATCATGCATCATAAAACAAAAAATTGCGTACCAAATGCTCAAGTTTTACGTACAAAATTAAAAACTTCCAGCTAGCACTAAAAGTCTAAAACCCTAAAATTTGGACTGCCATATTAGTCAAATTAAAACAGCAATAAAAAAAATAATAATAAAATATCAATAGAACAAAGATATAAGAATATGATGGATTTATAACTTTTTTTTTTGGTATAAGATGATTAGATGATGATAGAATAATACCTGAAAATGGGTTTTTGATTTCTTTCTTTCTCTTGTAAAGTATTCTGCGAGTGAAACAACACAAATAAAATGGAAATAAGAGTAGTTTAAAAAATCCAAAAACAAAAAAAATTGATCAATAAGAATTTATTAAAGAAGAGCATACACTTAAAAGAGAAGTGGCAGCTGAACTTCAGTTTGTTTTCAGAGGGTAGTTAAATTTCAGAGTGAGAGATATTAACTGTTGTTGGTGCATTTACAGAAGAAGAATATGGTAAATTCATTTGAGTTGATTTTTTTTGGGTAAATTTAGGTCAAAAAGTACACAATGCATGCATTATGCATGGTAGAGTGGAGACTCCTAATCTCAAGTAAAACTACAACAAACCACCTAAGATTTGGATTTTGGACAGAGAAGAATCAAGGGTTCAACTTTTTGACTCTGCTGTACAGCAGTGTACATGAAGGGTTCTCCTGTAAGGGTAAAGGGTGTGCTCTTCGAAGGAAATTAATTTCAATGAGTTTCAATCCAATTCAATCCTTGATAAAATCCATTATAAGTCATTTTAATTCAATACATATAATTTCTATCCGATCTCATCTTAACCCATGAATAAACACGCCTTTTTGAAATTCCATATGAACCAACAAAAATGGGAGGGGGGTCTTTTGTAATGATTTTTTTTTTTCACATTCTCTCTATATATAAAAGAACACCAAAGGAATATTAAATAATGAAAGCGGTGATATTTAATTCGAAAGCAAGAGACATGAAGAGATCCAGCGATCCAATGGAGGATAAAAGGCTAGATATACCAATTAGCCAAGACTAGAAAAGTTCGGGTACGAAATTAAATGTGGATTGAAATAATATATACATCGATAACAAATTCCACTACAATTTGAAAAGAACAAATTGTTATACACCGTTCTTTGCACATTTGTTGTATGTTAATGTATTATATACATCCAGAGCACGCCCTGCATACATCCAACCCCAGAAATTATAGGGCAACATACAGGGACCGGGGACATTTTAGGCAACATCTCTCCCATTGCCTGAAACTACATCTCTAATATTTACAGCAGATGCATGATTTTTGGACAAGATAATATTTCCAGCATGATCTGTAGTCGTATACTTCGCAAGATGGGGACTAGCAACAATTTTGCAAGAATTCCATGTCTCAGCCTGTAAATTGATGCCATAATAAACCAGATGATCCAGCACGCTATTCCCCATGACTGACCTGCAAAATGCTCAAACATCAAAATGAGATGCGATTACACTCCAAATATTTTCTACGAACTATAAGGTACCAAGATCCCAAAAATAAAAGGACACATAAATGTTAGATTTGAAGCATAACCTAGGTCTTTCATATGAAACAACCACTAATATAAAACAACATAAACCACTAATATCAAACAACATAAACCACTAATATAAAACAACTTAAAGGTACAAACTTTGCCAGATATAGACATGGTAAAACTTTAAGTTCCTCTTGACAAAGCACAATATTGTGAACCACCTTGTTCATGTATCATTAAATTCCTTTCATATATGTTTCTCTAGAGGCCTTGATCATCTTTTGCAGTCAATCCTGGTGTTTTGTTCTTGCATTAGCTTTATGATCGGTCCTTCTAGAATTTGTCCACATGTAAGAGAGCTATGCATTACTTATTTACTTTTCATATGAACAGTTCTATAAAATGGTACAACACTATGACTGCAGTTATACTTAAAACCTTAGCCGAGTACATATATGACAAACTTGGAATTTACCAAGTGCACCGCGTGGACGGTAACTAGGATTGACAATTTGGGTTCAGGCTATACATAAGCGGGTTGAGAAATGCTTGACCTGAACCCAACCCAATCGGTTGAGATTTCGCAAGTAACCCACCATCAAAATAAACAAGTCAAAAGGTTAAACCCAATTAATTTTTTTTCGCACACCTTTTCAATATAATATGGATTTCAGGAAAGTTATGCATTACTTTTCATATGATTAAATCTTTACTACAGACATGACAAACTTGGAATTTACCAGGCTGTTTGGGTTATATATATAAGCGTATCAGGAAAGGATTGACCAGAATCTAACCCAAAGGGTTGCAATTTTGCA
Source organism: Suaeda aralocaspica (assembly GCA_016808085.1). Taxonomy (NCBI): domain Eukaryota; kingdom Viridiplantae; phylum Streptophyta; class Magnoliopsida; order Caryophyllales; family Amaranthaceae; genus Suaeda; species Suaeda aralocaspica. Next base: position 9,546,957 of record PYUH01000036.1, on the reverse strand, counting down.
ATCTAACCCAACTTGACAATAAATAAGTTAATTACAGGTTACCATTTAATTTTTTCCTCACACCTTTTCACTAAAACATGGGTCGACTTAAGGCTAACCCAATTTATGCTATATGAAATCAGTTTAAAGCCTTTAATAAATTCATTGAATCTACACTGCTGACTACAGAAAGGGTGCTTTATTTCAAGCTCAATTCCCAAAAGGGCCAGGATCATGTTTGCACAAAATTTTGAGCACAAAACATTGAAGGAAAAAGTTAAAGGCTAAGCAAGAACTTTTTTCTGATTTACAATTTGCTTTGCCAAATAGTTGACAAACATAAAAAGAAAGTTTGGTGCTTCAAGGTGTCATGGAATCACTGTACTCTTTAGACTGTCTATACACTTGATTTCTTTAGTAATGGAAAAGCTTGAATCTTAAGGCATATAAGAGTAAATAAAAAGACTTGGTTGAGAGTGTTCCAGATGACAGAAAAGAGTTTGCAAAACGTCTTGCACACAACTTATAGATCCAGTAAACTAAATAAATGGAGATCGAATAGTGCCTTGTTTCCTCTATAAAAATAAACCTTGGGCCACAACTCTTGCATGTGCATAGCAGTCTTTCTAGAGCCTTAATTGTTTCACTTTCCCCATAGTAAATAATAAATAATAGAAAGTCAAACCAGGCACATGATCAGTTTTGTTCTAGTTACCTGCTACAAGATCGATCTTCACCGGAACAATCACAAACCTTCTCAACAGGATAAATTAAACTTCCAAATCCAATTGTATACAGCCATACCTGAAAATTGAGCAGGATAATTATTTTCAGAATAGAAAGATAAGTGTCGTTTCTCTAGGATTGATTCCAGCTACCAACAAACAGCATAAGCTAGATCCTTCAAAAAGGTGCTTTTATTAAGTGTATCACGTTGGCAGACAACAGATATGACAAAGTTCTTCAATGACCTATTCATCTATGACCTTCCATTGCACATGCTACTCAATATAGCTCTGAGCAAGACTGCAAGACATCATGGATATAACTGATGATATGAAATTAAGAACACACTAGGGAGAAAATAGCAAAATAATAAGTTTCTCCAACAACACAAATACATCAACTATGTACAGTGACAACCAACAGCTATAAACTATTGAAGTCGTTGTATAGATCCCAGAAGCTACAGGATGAAATTGGACCAACAGATAAAGCAAAGAACATGGGTGAAAAATTGAAGGTATTCTACATACCTCCCTTTAAAAACTCAGCAACACCACCATAAAGTATATTACATTTTGAATTTAAATTCTCTCCTCAACATTCTAATTACAATATCAATGAAAAACAACTTTCATCCAAAGGTTGGCAATGCAGATCAAATTAAAAGATTAAGAGGAGTTGGGAATGGATCATCCGTGCATCCACCAGCAAAGGTACAAACAATTAAAAAAAACATACATTCATACCTCTCTAGGGAAGTGATGATAAGTTTTCTGTGGGAAGTAATGATAATATGGAGGCAAATGGGGCACCATATCATGCTCATGAGTGACACGGATTGTGTTAGGGACATGTTGGGTGTAGAGAGAAGCAAAAGCTTCATTTCCAATCCGCGGTTGCCCAAAGGTTGTTACCTGAATATTTTTTATGCCGTGATTTACCTGGATATACAATTATTTCAGTATATCATGCAAATTATGCCAAGACAAAACAGACAGACAATGCACGGGACAGCAACAATATCAAAAATATTCATTACCATTTGAAAAATTGATTATTGATCCATACCAAAAAAGCAAGCCAATAAAATACTATACTATAATGTCCCATAAAGGAGAAGAGGAAAAAGAGAATCTGTGCTAGGTCTACTAAATGATATTTAGTCATATACAATTACAAATTAACACGTATTCCAGTTTTAAGATGGAACACTAGGACTTTTATGCTTGTCAATCCATAAGTTTGACCATCAATTATTTTTAATGGCTACATGGTCTCTTCATTTGACCACCAGTCTCCGTGGCGTCATGTCAGACCCTCAACACTCATCTTGCGTTGTGCCTCCCCTTTCTTCTTTCTTTTTTTCATCTTTATTCTCTTTGCTACACCTCTTTACATGTCACTCCAGCCATCACTAATGCTTTCTTGCTCTCTTTCATTGTCTATATACTAATTTGTTACCTTTTTGCCTTCTCTTCTTCAATTTTTCAAAGTGCGCCTCATATCCAAAGGGTGCGGGCCTTCGCCTTGTGCTTCGCACCTAGGCTCCAAGACCCCTTTACACCTTATTGTACCTCGGGCATTTTTAAAACTAAGGTCCTCGGAGATGACCACTAATAACGGCAAGATTCACATAAATGGATTAGAATTTCATACCAATAATGCCAGAACCTTTACATGAAATAAAGAGTGAATTCGAGCTCAATATATAGATCTAGGGTTCATTAATAATCTTTTTGAATTGCTTATCAAATTCTCATCCTCACAATCTATCTTTCTTCATATTCCGGCTGTATCTCAGTGACTAGCCAAGGATCCAATAAGAATTCCACACCTGAATTGGGTCACATGAATCGGTGTCCCACATTGATTGGACTCGGAGATGGGCCTAAAACCACGTGTTGAAGTGATATAACCCAAAAGTAAAATTAAATGAGTCAAAAGCCTATTAACTGGCCTTGCACAATAAGCATATTTATTCAATTAACTACCAACAACCCTACCAATATCAACCCCCACCACTTAGATCATCATCATTCATATACCTCCCCGTAATTTCTCTTTCCTCAACTCATTAGTCCACATCACTTTCCACTAACTTTACTACATACTCTTTCCATTTCAAAATTTCATACCTCCATTCATTAACCTCTCCATTTACTCTCTCTCCTACTTTCCCTACCCCCACCACATTTTTTCCCTCTTACTTTTCATAACAATAAGAACAACAACAAAGCCCACTAATTTATGCCACACTCATCTTATGGAAGTGGCAGTACTTCAAAGCCCAACATTCGATCCCGTAGAGCAATGATGCTCTAATGGTTGTGCATTAAAATTTTCCCTTCAATTTATTGTGCATACCCCACCAATATTAATGAAATTGGATATTTGAAAAGTTTTGTGTTATATTGTCCCCGGTTAAATATGGGAACCTCCCAACAATTAACCTCCAAATTAAAAACATGAATAAGGGAAGGTTTAAACATTGATGGGAAGGTTCCCATTTCAAATTTTTTCTCAAATGAGGAACCAAACATCCCAACAATGTGATGCTCATATAAGACTATGCACAGACACACCTCCATTGATCAACTACATTTGCATGCCTATCTCAAGTAATATGTAAAAAGGCTCAACAAAGCAATAGAGATTTCCATGTGTCTCATTGAAGTGAGGCACACCAACGAAAAATAAAATAAAAAAAATCTTTGAGAAAATAATTTAATGTTATACGTACTAAAAAGGATTGCGCCTAAGAACGCCTCATCTAGACCAAAATAAATCTAATGCCATGGGCCATGCCATTCTAAAGAGGGGGATGGGGCAGGGAAAGGGAGATCTAAGCGGACCACAAAAAGAGGGGCAAGGGAAGGGGGAGAGTGAAAAAATAGCTTACATGACTAGCTTTGATTGAGTTGGACCAGAAAGGGAAAAGTTGAAGGCTTCTATGACAAAACTTCAAACACCAATAGACCACTTTTGGCTTCTTAAAATCCAATGGAAAATGGCTAGTTATGAACATGTTTAAACTACTATGTATATTTAAGTTATTGGTGGAACGGAGCCCTAGAGGTAACTGTTGTAATAGATAGTGTGCAAAAAATTGGATAGGATGTAAATGGTGTCCCTTCATTTAACTTTGCAAAAGCCAAACAGCTTCGGTTTAATCACCCATCTAACTGATCTAATCCAACAAAAAGGTTCAATTCTTCTTATCCCATCAATTCCTGGCTGAACCAAACCAACCTATAGAGTAAAAAAAAACATACAAAAACCATGTATATATATGTTACTTCTCCCGTCCCTTGATAATCTACATTTTCTTCGTTATGGTAGAATATAATTCAAGTTTTGTGAATATACAAAAATATACTCCCTCCATTTTTTATTTTTTTTTGATGCAACAATTTCCTTTTAAGGAAATTTAAAATTAGTTGCAACAATTGGGTTTCTTTCCCAATTTAGCAAAGGTTTTCATATGAAAAGACAAATATGCCCTTATTCATGTTTCCTATTATCTTCTCCACCCACCACCTACACTTGGCCATCTTCTTCACCCACGATAATCACCACTACCATTGTCACCTTTTGTTTCTACAATCACCACCACCACCAACCCTAATCACCTTCTTCCACACCCGGCCACAACCACCACCAGAAGAAACCCCCTTATATTTTCAGCCACCCAACTGGAAAACCCCTTGCTTTCATCGTCCAACACCCCCACCACCAACTCTCTTCGTTCGACACCCACAACCACCACAAAAACCCCTTGTTTTCATCTCCCAACACCGCCACCACCTACTCTCTTCGTTCGACACCCACAAACACCACAAAAACCACTTATTTTGGTCGCCCACCTCCTTGCATAACCCCTTGTTTTCGCTGTCCACCACCACCTCCTCCACAAACCCCCTTCATTTTCGAACACCAACTCTTCCATTTTCGAACACCACCTTCATTATCCCTAATTATCAACTTCAAAATTTCGAACAGGTACTAAGGCTTTCACAAATTCAGATTGATTTGTTAGGGTTTTGAATAGTTGGGTTAAATTGGGTAGTTTATGGGTTATTCGAATGGGTAGTTAGGGTTTGGCAGATTGAGTGTGTTGAATATGGCAATTATGGCTTTGGATTGTTCGAATCGCGTAATTGTTCAGTAAGGGTGGTTATGGGTGGTCGAAAACTGGAAGTAGGTGGTTATGGTTGGTCGAAAACTTGAAGTTGTTGGTGTGGTGGTTTCTGGGTGGTCGAAAACTCGACATTTGACGGTTATGGTTGTTCCATGTGGGTGCGGTGGTTTCAGGGTGACTGGGTGGTCAGGTACGGTTGTGGTGGCTATGGTGGTGGTGAGACACAGTGAAGGGTCATAGTAGACTGGTGGTGGTCAGGTTCGATAATGGAGGCTGTTTGGTGGTGAGAGTCAAGTTGGTAGGTTATGGTGGTTTTTAGTAACAGGGTAAAAAAGTAAATTTGAGCTTGTATAAATACCCATGCCACAACAAATTGTTGCATCTAAAAAAAACAGAGTATTTCATTCAATAGGCACAAATCATAAGTGGATACTTTTCTCCAATCTTCCTAGAGATGAGCACAAACTATGCTAGGATGGACATGCCAAGCCGGCAAGCCTCCTGTCATGCCTAAAAAAGAGAAAGAAAATTTTGTGTCACGTCATGCCGTCCCAATCTTGATTTTAGGATAATAAGGCCACTGCACACCCGGCACACATTTTGTGTCGTTGTGCCTTACTATGATTTGAAGTACACATGGTCATGAAATATCCACAAGGATTGAAAAGTTGAAACTATAGAACCTCAAACAAATATGAAGAAACATATGGATTGTAAGTTCCCTTTCCAACCAAAATAAAATTTTAAATAAAAATAAAACTGAAATACACAAGCATAATTAAAGATACTATCTCTGCAATAGTGGGAAATTGATTAGAGGGAAAAAGAATCCAATAATAATTACCGTGAGGTCAAGTGCACAAATCGCAGCCATCGCCCCACCCATTGAGTGCCCTATCACAATAACGTTGAGTTCTCCAAATAATTCCTTTGCTTCTTTAACAGCAGCAACAACCCCAGGCCGTAGTGTGGTATTATGGTAAGCGTTATAAAATCCATGGTGAACCTGCAAAATTTAATTAGACAGGAGAAATTAAGTCTTTTTAGTAGCAACACTATCAAATGACCAAGGGCAACAAAGATCATTAAGCTGGTTAACAGATCATATCTGGAGTCTGAGAAACATACCATCGCATCTGGTGCATTTGGGTAATTTAAATCAAGTTGTTTCCAATACAGATCTTCAACCCAATTCTGTATACTGTAGTCAAAATTAAAATATTCAGCAAGTAATAAACGAATGAAATAATACTAAACAAGAAAGAACCTTAATGTAAATAAAGCAAATCAATAACCAGGAATGAAGGGATAGAAAAAAAGAAGCATATTAGTTGCTTAATCTAGGATTCAAAACATAAGAGTGCGTTCATTATTGGATTACAGATTTACAGTAAATGTACCATCTGTTTTAGAAGCAGTAGAGAACCAATCTATTGGCAAAGGCGGAGCATCCATACTATAGACTAAAGACTGGCCAAAGGTCTAGAAAAATGAGCAAAAATTTAGCAGAAAAATTGGCAAAAATTTAGCATCATCCAGATGTGGAAACTAATTTCCAAACCAAAAATTGTCTTATCATAACCCAATCTTACTGAGTACTGCATTGACAATAAGCAAACCAAAAGACTGTCGTTATCTTGCGTAATCTATCCATAGCTATACTAAAAGAGGAAACTACTACATGCAAAAACGGTCACAAGTTGCTCTTTCATCAAAATTTTCCTGCCAAACTAGTTGAGCCTTTATGGAAAATAATGACATCTTTATATTCAACAAATATCAAATACCATGAACTTAAACTTGGTTTCCCTTCCACTAATATCAATTAAATTTAGGAAAATTTCATGGGAATAATACGAACTTTAGTTGCTCTTCTCAAACCAATACCATATAATGTGAACATTTTGACCCATCTACTCATTTTGGTACAGGTTTACAGTGAATGCTAACAACATAAATATAGGGGTTAGGCTCATTTTTTCTCCTAAAACAATAAAGGCCTTGACCGTCACCCACTCATACTTGCTCTATTCCTTGTAGCAAAATTAAATAAGAACGCCATTAACCACTGTAACACTCCATTGATCTCTCGTTTGGTACAAATATACATTGACCACAGGTAGCCTGAGAAGATAAAAATAGGGGGCAAGGATTTTAATATTTCTTTCTATTAACATCCACTTTTTCTTTTCAACATTTAAATCTAGAGTTTATGCCACGAGGCAATAATGAGCTAAGCTAACCATACTACGACACTCCATTCCTCCTCTTACTTAACTGTGACGGCACTCGTCACAAGGGAATGGCATCCTTGCCCGACACTAAAATTGTCATCTAGGCATTTCATACATCTAGAACCACTAATGCATGAAGAAAACAAAAATATGTAACTTATGGTTTTAGATCATTCAACATAAACAAGCAACAAAATAAGCCTAAGATATATTTGTATAAATTTATTAAAAGAAAAGCATGTACAGTGACTAAAATCAGTAATGTTTGTCATAAATGGTGTATGACTCGTACGCACGCATGTCACTACGAATATAGAGACACGATCCCTGACTCTTGACACTTGGATATGTAGTCACATCCGTTACTCATACCGATGTCCCCGTAAGATTTGTCAAGACCAAATTAAGCACGGTTAGGAAAAAAAAAAGTTCATATTATATTTATCACAACCCAAGACCAGGCAAGCCGGCCAAAGGTCAAATCATTTTCATGATCACATCAATGTTTCCTAAAATTTAATACATACTTCGTAATATGATAAATTATAATATATATTTGTTCAATATTTTATGAGATTATTTTTTTTCTTGGACTGTAAATATAGCAACTTTCAAATTATCGTATCCAAAATCACACACTTCAACCCTTACGTCTTTTAAACAATGCATCTTTGGCAACCACGCATTTTTTCACATTAATATCTTTTAATATGTATTAGGAAAGTACTCACAAAAAAGGGAAAAAATCCCTTAATAGGAACAATTTAGAAGATTACGTCTACTTCAAAACATTGACAAGGTTGGAACAAAAAAAAAAAAAAAAGGAAGGGATTACTAATCTATATCCATAATTAAAGAGGATTAGGCTTAGCCACGTTAGTAAAGTTTAGTTCAATCACATAAGAGGATTTTCCCTATCTTGCCTCGAGTATATGACTATCGTACATAATTAGTTAAGACCACATCCCATCACCATTACCAACAATCGAAACAAAATAGCCCAAAATATTTTAAGGTTGGCTAGACATGAAACAATTACAAAAGTTGCAAAAGTAAGGCCAAATTCTTCTCAAGTTTCGATACACTCAATCGCCAAGCCAAACACCACCCTCATCCATGTTTGTTTGGTCTTTCTCTACTTCTTACTTGTCAATACTTTTTCCACTCTTTCAGCCTTCTTAAAGGTGGGTGCGAGGTATCTTAGACAATGATAAAAATAACTATAATACTTTATAATTTAAGTAACAATCAGTCTTCCATATTTCCCTTCAAAAATTTCTAGCCGGTCATGAATTCATATTATAAATAAACAATGAGTATGAGATAACAATTTTGCTTTGGAAACAAAATTATGCAATCTAATATAGTTATTTTATAATTGGAAAAACTTGATTTTGAATAATTTCATTTTTAAAAAAGATCTTTTATATAATTAGCATTATTTCAAACACGAGAATTTGATCAAAAATCATCTAGTATTGGTTAAACAACTTTGGCAAATTTCGTCCTTAAGCTTTGGCACAAAAAAAAGAAGAAAAAAAAAAACAAAAAGCATTACAAATTGAAATACGTATAGTCTAATTATATGTTTCCATAAAAAATAAAAGGAAACTTCAGCAACAAATTTTTGGATGTAAAGAGTGTTCAATGTTTAGATTTCTTTCGGTATTTAGGATCCATTACGGACAATTGGACGGGGATGTGGATCCCGAGATCGAGGCATGCCCAACAAATTGAAGGGAAAATTTCACCACTCAACCATTAGGCCGCCATTGCTTTATGAGGCCGAATGGTGGGGCTCCTAGATTGAATGTGGCAAAAATGTGTATGCTACGTTCAATGTGTGAGCATATAAGAAAGGAAAAAATACATAATGAGGTTATTAGGAAGAAGTTGGGAGTTGCTTCTATTGAAGATAAAATAAGGCAAAATTGTTTAAGATGGGAAGGACATATAAGACGAAAGGTAAGAAAGTTAGAAGAGTGGCAATAGCATGGAAGGAGGAGAGGTAAAGGAAGACCGAAACAAACTTTGATAAGGGTTATAAGTGGAAATATGAGGATGTTAGGATTTGAAGAAAATTTAGTGTTAAACATGGAAGATCAAAGGAAGAGGATTTCAGCAAATGAATTTTGCAATTCCTCATATCGATTCATGTCTAGCCGACCCCAAATCATTTTGGGACTAGGGCTTTGTTGTTGTTGTTGTTGAATAATAACCACTACTAAGGGGTGTCACCCAAGATTTGGCAATAGCAATGTCCACATTAATTACATTTGTGTTACGACTTATAAGAGACTAGATTTATTTATACTATCTTAGTTTATTTATTTTTGCAATATGTAAGGAAGTCACATTCTTGAGTAACTCGTGCAGAGATGAAAAGGAGACGATAGAAAACAAACCCATGTGACTAGGAGAAATAGAAAGAAAAAGAAAATAAAACATACCCAAAGTAAATAATAAAACGGCAAATCTGAAAATAATGTTGATGGGTACTGCAACTATAACATGAAGAATCGGAATCATCCCCATATCGGGTTCAGGAACACCTACCCATGTGAAGTACCCAATACTTTAACCATTATTTCAAGGATACTAAAATAATACAATACTTGTTTTAATCCAATTGATTGCTACGTGATATTTTTCACACTTGAAACTACAAAATTCTATCATTGTTAATCATCCAAATAAAAAAACCTGGAAAAATAATTCGCTATAAATGAATACAGATTTGGAATAACAAATTTAGTCAGTAGCTACAAGAATCAAAATTTTGTCATTCACTAGCCTATAATAAAATGGGAACAAATTATCAAAGTAAACCCTTACCATAAAAGTAATCTATTTCCCATGATTTAACTCTTGACCAACCTAAACGAAGCATGATCTTGACAACATTGCATTTCCCAAAGTCCCAATCAATGTAGGCTCTACCTTATCTTGTCCTCAATATCTACTACTCCCTCACCTTTAAATTATATTCATTCCACATTTATCCTTCTAGGTGTTTCTACACAGCCATTTCATATAGAAATCTCTGCAGATACTCATTATTTATTAAAATCCCTCTTGAAATCCTGAAATCAAAACTCAAAAAATGAACACCAGTCTAATAGCTTGGTGCTATATCATTTAATAAATATGAACTTCATAAAAGAAACTGCCTTTAAATTCTTTGAGACGCTACTAAGATCCAAGAAACACAACCTCTCGAGTAGATAAGAAACATTCCAAGGAGGTAACATATTTCCTAGTTCTCATCTCAGGCCGGACAGCTAGAGCAAATAAAGATCAAGAGACAAGATATAAATAGGTTTATGTTCCTACTCGGCCATAGATCAAATCATCATTGAAACCTAGTGATTGAAATCAGCAAAATCTGCACTGAGGCACTAATTGATTGAAAGAAGAAAAAGGACAAGTTTTTTGGGACGTTGAAATTTTTTACCATGCATGGAGAGAACAAGGCTGCTGAATGAAACATATCACAAGACATCACAAAAATACAAGAGTGGCAAAAAGATGACAACTTTTAGCTCCAACTATTTCATGCCTACATCAAAAAGGCTGAATGTAAAAAGATATTTCCATCATTATGTACAAAGCAGGAGTCTCAGTATAATTCAAGAGCTATGCTTTGGGGAAAGGACAAAGTCACAAAATAAGCCTAGACACTTTTAGAGAGAATGTTGTTGGAGCAACTACAGGCACTTCCTAATACTTAATCTCCTAGAACAAACTGACATTTCTTCCCTAGTTAAAGGCATCAACAAGCTGCTACAAGCACTGTTCAACGGCCAAACATGAACTTAAATCTCACTTGAAATTGGTCAATGACGAAATGTATTCCCTGCCATAGACCTAATGAAGCAGCAGTAGAATATGATCATGCTTAGCTTTTGCTCCAACAAACCTCAATGCGACTCCAGCACTCTATATTTAGACACGATTATTATAAAAACCTCCTCAACTATCAAAGCTCCTGCTGCTATCACTCTATCAGACTTTGAGTGGCACTCCTCCATAGACAACAAAGACAGCGGTGATCTGAAATGGCCATCCACCAACAATCAGCCAATTACTAATGCCCAAGAGCCTATTGGGACATGTAAACCTCTAGATCCATAAACCAGTAGAATAATAGTCAAGAAATCATGAGAAAGAGGCTGTGTTTAGTATAAGTTTCCGCATATAATCTCCGAATTTGTACATCCCAGCCCTATAAAGACCAAAGAAATATCAGAGTTCTTTACTGTCAGTGAACCGCAACTAGAAGAACAATGGTAGAAGTGGTTCCAGACAAGGGCTCAAAATACTTGATTAAAACCTACTATCTTGTGAGAGCAAAACATTTTTAGTCCACTTGGTTACCACCTATGTTGCACTGAGATTGGACAGGTAAATACACAAGTACAGGGATGAGAGACGACAAATTTCATAAATACAACGTAGGGTACGACAAGGGCACAACAAATACTAAAATATTTCTAATATTTTTGTATTAGAAAAGCAATCATATCTGAAAAAAAATACGACAATAGATGATGTACCACAGCTGTCCCACACTCAAACAGTCAGATATAAACTGGGTTCTACAAAAATTCAACTTAAAACATACTTCATAGAACAAAAGAAGAAAAAGGGATGATCACATCACATGAAAAAGAGATTTGAAAACAAAGAGACGGGTGTGTCACTTACAAAAGACTCAAAAAGAGTGCAAAGAAAAAAGATGAGATCGTAAGCTGAGAAAACAAGGAAAGTGACAAGCACTGGAGATATCTTGCTGAGTCACAAAAATCTCAGCACACCCATTATTACCCCCATAAACTTGTTTGTATGACTGCACTCAACCAAAGCCCCAACAAGTTATAGCATTGTGTAGTCAATTGTCTTTTCAATTCCAGATCTAAAGTTCGATATTTCAATTATTTTATAATTATATGCATTGGGTTCTGGCTTTTGTGGTCCCGGCTGTCTTCAAGACATCTCTCCCTGATGGTCAACATTGTCCCCAAATCCTCCTCGCCATACCTGTTAGGTCAACGGTGTACCCATATAACCCTATGTACACCCTCTTTATCTTCTCCCCAAAAAAATTAAGGTATAGTGAATTGAAAATTACTCACCTAAGCAGAAAATATACAAAGGAGCAACATTAAGAAAACACATTCAAAGGAAACAAACAAATATAATCTTCAGCTAATACAAAACACATCTCATTAACCATATTAGAACCCACACGGTTTTTTTTAATCGTGCAAAAACTATGAATCTTGACTATAATGATTTTCTTTTTAGGGGTTGGGACATGGAGTACAGGTATTGAGAGCCACAAAAGAAGTGACGTCAATAAGATTCTGTCTAGTTGCAACCACCCAAATAGAGATCAACCAACTAAGAATGTTGGCAACACTTTTTTTGAATCATTTTTAATTTATACTACCTAGTACCTACTTATTAAAAATGCTTTAATAAATGCCCCTTGGAAAATTGCTCACAAAATAGATCAGAAAGTTATAAAAGATAGCAAGATCATGTACAAAGAGAAACAAAATGTAACCTATGTTCCTGGGTTCCCCTAAAAGCAACAATAATAGCATTCAGATCCATAGCTACCCCAACATATGCCTGCAATAGAGAGCACACTGATATTAGAGAGTATTTTACAATTAATTGAAACTTCATGAATCAAAAGAAAAGGGATAAGGTGCACTCTTAGTTTTAAAAGGCGAGAGGCGCACAAAAGCGCAAAAGGGCTGTGAGCCTTGTGCCTTTCAGGCCCCCTGCGCCTGTGCATTCTGAAGCCCCAATTCTGGCGCCTTGGTGCACTTAGCGCCTAGGCGCGCGCTTTAAAACTAAGGGTGCACTGTAGGCAACATAAAAATAAACAAATAAATAAAGATAAGGAACACACCTGCAAGCAATGCTGAACATCAACAATAAGCTCTATAATCTCAAATCCCTATAAACAAGATGTCCAATCTCTGTTAAGATAAATACACAACTACAATTGCCACATAAAGAAATGATGGAGAAAATCAAAAGATAAGAACCAACCTTTGTAATTCCATTGCATCTTGAACAAGTCCAGGTAAAAAGCTGAGTCAAATCGGACTCATAAACCTATAAAGACCAAAAATCTTAAAATTATACCACTAAAAAAGAGATCTTATAATAAAAGCATGACCACTACAAACAACACTCAACTAATGAACATACAACTCATGACTGGACAACAGAATATAAAACCAAGCGAAACCTAAGCTAAGGGAAACCAAATTTAGTCAATCAAATATCCACAACAGAAAATTTTCACCACTACAACCTGCATCAATACTTTGTCACTTTGTACCCTCATAACAACAAAATGTAAAGGATAATCTCAAGGAACTTTATTTACTTCATACCACAATTTCAGATTCCAAATTTACTAACACTAAAGCGAACTATAATCCAGCTGTTGCATAACGGCTTCTAGTGACTAATATAGAACAAACTTGCTCCACAAATTACCTATAACAACTTACAAGAAAGAAAAGATTGCCGTCGATGGATCAACTGATGCTGGTGTATAGGGTTTTCCCAAAATCTTAATTATCCTAAATTCTAAAGTTAATGTGAAGTGTGAACAACATGAATCAAAATTCAGAAAAAAGAAAAAACTCCAAGCCACATTACAATTTAGTTGCTAAATAGCTTACAAGAAAAAACTAAATTAAAATTTGGTGATTAAACCTATGCTGGAAAAAAAAATAAGTCTTGATACTTACAGCAGCATTATACTGGACTAAAATTTTGGAAAGTGTATGGTTGTAAACAGGATAATGATCACTATGTTCGAACTTGAGCACTGCAAAGTGTAGATAGAAGGACTTTATTAGAACAACTTCAAACAGATTTCCAAAAGATGACATTCATGATGGTAAGATAGTGTATACAAAAATGTGCACCTAGCACAATGTATAAATAGTGCACCATTAAAATAAAGCAAATTTTCAGCACAATCCATTAATGATCAGACATTCAATAGTATTGAGATGATCATTAATAATGAAAACCAGCTATGAAGTAAATAAAATAATTTTTTAAAATAGTCGATGAGACTAGGAAATTACAATTCACAAGTATGTGTCGGCAGATGATAACCACGCTAAAACAACTTCGCAAAAGCACAATAAATAATGGAGTGCGGATTTGCATATGTATGTGCGGGAATCAATTCCTATATGGGTGAAGAACAAGAACACATTCTAGAAGCTCATCCAAGCCTTGAGCTAGAAATCCAATCAAGACAATATATAAAACAATTTCTAACTTTCTAATTCGAAGTATTAACAATTACCCATACGCAGCACCAAAAACTTCAAGCACATCATACAAGATACAAATTGTTACAAACTTTACCTTGATGTAAAAACAATCACAAACTTGTCAACAATAAATATTTCATTGTGAACACAAGAATAAAACAAATTAGGCTCACCGCTCATAACAAACACTCCCCTCCTATTACTACTAGTTTCAAAACTTTTCCCTAGGGAAGGGCCGAAAGGGCTGGTAACTAAATCCCCTAAAATGAGGGTAATAATTCCACTTCCAAATCTTCAAACCAATACAACCTCATTTTCTTAGCAATCACACAAACACTGCTTTTTTCTTTGATTACAAGCTACAACCTCCTATTAATACCTTTATTGGCGGAGGTTTGACTTTTTATTACTACGTCACCAGCATGCCCTAACACCTTAGTGGCTTACTTGTAACGGAACACTCAAGATTCCATCAAGAGTGTCACAGGGACATTCACAGGTTAGGGTTTCAGACAAAAAAAAAAATTCAATTACAAAAAAAAATTAAACAAAAATTATCATAAACTAATTCTGTATAATACCATCGAACGTTATATACTCATTTAGTCGTATGTTTGACACAATAAATTGGAAATTTTGACAATAGCAATTGCCAAATCTAACGACTACTAAATTTTCTTAAAAACAGCAATTGAAGAAGTGATCAGGTGTCGTTTGATGAGCAAAACAGTTACAGATTATCATACAACATTTAAAAATATGTACACTGATTTTCTCATTAATCAATTTCACAACTAATTCAAACTAAAACATCAGAAGAAAAAAAAATCGAAGTATAAAAATTCAAAAATCAATTAAGTAGGAAAATTCAAAGTAGAAATTGAAATTATTACCTCTACCAAAAGAAACTCTACAAAAACATACAAACAGTAATATCTTCAACAATTTAGTTGAGTCCATAATCTGCAACTCAAACAACAAAAATTTGAGTCAAAATTAACAAAATTCGATCAAATAATTAGTAATCAATTAATTGACAAAATTAGGGCACAAAAAAATTACTTACAATAAACGCAAAAAAAAAAAAAAAAAAAAAGTTTGACAAACTCA
This sequence comes from Suaeda aralocaspica, assembly GCA_016808085.1. Taxonomy (NCBI): domain Eukaryota; kingdom Viridiplantae; phylum Streptophyta; class Magnoliopsida; order Caryophyllales; family Amaranthaceae; genus Suaeda; species Suaeda aralocaspica. Next base: position 9,531,451 of record PYUH01000036.1, on the reverse strand, counting down.
AAACAATGATTGTATAAGAATTTTTTTTTTTTTTTTGGTTGAAAGTACGAATTTTATAAGAAGTTACGGAGTGAGGTAGAAGAGATTTTCTGCCATAAACCAAAGAATATGCGTAGTAATAATTCACGTTTTCTATGGTATATGGAAATACTTTTCTTTTTTTTTTTTTTTTTGGTTTTGTTTTTATTCTTGTTTATCTTCTTATTTACGAGAGTATTGACGATTTCTTTTGGGAAACGTCTAATAATATAATATAATATAATATAATATAATATAATACCTTTAAAGTACCGGGTTGTTATTTTTTAATTAAAAAAATTAATTGCGTGTATCACTGGGGCCTGCGGCTGCCTACTTGCCTAGTGCTTAGTTGCCTACTATTAGTCTATGATCTTATCTTCATCTGCCAAGTGTTTTGGTTTTTATTTCCCCACCCAAATCACGTTTTACGTTAATTAGGATTTGAGGCATATTTCTCGTTGGTTAGCTTTCAGTCCACTCTCAAATTAGGATGTGTTTAATGTGAAATAATTAGATAGCGGGAATATCTTAGATCGGTCGGTAAGAGATTCCCTCTCGATTTTATAAGATCATATAATCATTTTGTATATATCTAGTGTAAAGTGATTATTGTACAACAGATTTTAAGTTATACTTTTTTGCATTTCAGTTACCACAAAGTCAACTGAAGTTATACTTTGTTGAGTTCAAGTTACACTTTTTTAGTTCTAGTTACCTTAAAATCAACTTAAGTTATTATGTATTTTCTTTCATTCTAATGCTAAAAATCCCAAATTTAATAAATAAATGTAGCTTATTATGTCATATATAAAAGTTATTTGTTCAAAATATTCATTTAACTTCCAATGGTTTTAAAGTTACTGAAAATTTAAATCTAGTAACCAAAAAAATTGGTTTAAGTTTGCCGGTGTACAATAATTTTATTATTTACACCGGGTGTATGCAATATTCATTCAATCATTTTTCACTTGCTTGTGCAACTCCTTAAGAACAAAAAATAAAGTAAATTTCATCCAACTTAGATGTATGGTTAAAATATTGGGAGGAGATACCGGTCAATAATACTTTGGATTAATCTAAATGTCCATACCGTTGCCTATTATGCTTCCTTTTACGCTAAGGAAAAAAAGTTAACAATAAAAGTGATACTAGAGTGTACCCGTACCAATGCACGCGATATGATGTTTGGAAAATAAACCAATGGAAAGTAAAACATTGGCTATTTACTCAAAAAAAAAAAAAAAAGCGACATATTAGCAGTTATTAAAGTCTTTTAAAAAAAATTAGTGAATTTGTAGAATATGTAGGATTTTTTTTAGAGGTTGTGAGATATATATAGTTGTTGGTAGTTTCTTATATTAAAAAAATAAAAATAAAAATTCAAATGCATAAGATTTAAGTTTTGGGATTTTAGAGTGTTGTGGTGGAAAGTTGGGTAAAAAACATTTAAATTATTATACGGAGTATAAGAACCTCGACAAGCAAATATATGTTACACATCACATCATTGAAACAACTAATAATCTAAACCAAAAAGTGAATAGCCTAATTGAAGCAAGTAAATAATTAATACAAATTAAAAACTCGCATAAAGATTAATAGGAAAAAAAAATCAACCAACAATAGAATGCATAGCATAGTAAAACTGTAAGTGTACGTAAACCATGAAAGTTAATAAATGGAGAATTAGAAGAAAAAAACTAATTGAACATTACCACAAGCTAATACTCCATCCGTTTCTTTTAAATTGCTACATTTGCCTTTTCACATCTCCCAAGAATTGAGCTACAAGCTACAACCTGGTAATTTTTATCAATTGAAAGAGAAAGGGGAAATAAGAAAGAAACTAATGCAATAATAATAATAATAATTGTAGTTTTGCATATCCCTCAAAACAATGAAAAAAAGTTTTTTCTAGTGAGATAAGCTCTAAGTGAATAAGTTTTTCCAACTTCTCTTTTTTGAGTTACCTTAGTAGTCATGGAGGAGAACTTGGCTCCTCCTTATCCTATACCAGACATTAACATGTCTCTCTTCGACTAATATTTTATCTACTGTACCACCTTCAGTCATTCCTGAAAAAAATCCTTCTGTAACACGGTTGCTTCGTCTTCGCAATGGTTTAGTGAGGCAAGAAAAATTATGTTAAACTCAATAGAATGGGAAGATGAAGAGATAACAGTCCCTTCACCCCACTCTTCAGTTCAATTCTCTAAAGAAATTCTACAACGCCTACGTGATCCATGGAAGATGACACTCATGGGCAAATGTTTAGGCATCTTGATTAGACCAAGCTTTATTACTCAAAGGGTTAAAGCAATGTGGCGTCCCATGGGAACCATCGAAGTTATTGATATGGGCAACAATGTTTACTTATTTCGCTTCTCTACCCAAGATGATCTCGAAAGAGCCTTATTTGGAGGTCCCCGGTTTATTCTTGATCACTATCTTATGCTTACACGTTGGAAACCAAATTTTCGACCATCTCATGATCCCTTTGATCATATGTCAGTTTGGATACGCTTTCATGAATTGCCAGTGGAATATTATGATAAGGAGGCCTTATTCGAGATTGCAAAAATGACGGGTTCACCTCATCGAGTTGATTATGCAACTGATCAACTAACAAGGGCAAGATACGCTAGAGTTAATATTGAAATTAATTTGTTAAACCCCCTTGTCATAGGTGTTTGGGTGGGTGGAAGTTGGCAAGAAATTCAGTATGAAAACCTTCAAAATCTATGTTTTGGTTGCGGTAGTGTAGGTCACAGCAAAGACAAATGCCCCCATAAGGTAGCTGTTACTCCTCCTACCCCTGATCCTAAATGTAGTAGTATTAATTCTTCAACCCCAACCACTACTGTTTTATCCCCTACAAAAATTGATGTTAGTGATCCCTTTTTAGACAACACCTATGGGCGATGGACTACTGTTCAAAATAAAAGAAAACCAAAAACTTATTTCAAGGCCAATAATCAATTTGCCTCCTCTACTTTACCTACAAAGAACATTAATAATTATAAAAGAACGGTAGACCCACTATCTCCCTCCACTAGTAATCCTACAATAATTCCTAAACCTTCTCATAAACCTTCAAACAAAAATAACCCTTGGAATTTACTATCCACTTTGGACAATAATGGTACCGACATTTTACACACAAAGTCCTCCCCCCTAAATTCTTCACCTACTACTACTCTAAAAAGTAAAGTAGACTTAGCTATGTCACCTTCCCCTAAATCTAGCTCTTCACGCCACATGGAGACTTCCACAGTAAAGCTCCATAGCTCTCATGTTCTTCCTCCAAATTCTTTCACTTTAAATGTCGATTCCTCCTTTCCTCCATTTTTCATAGCCATTATCACTTCTACCTCCACTAACCATAACAATTACACCAATCATGGTGGAACAACCTCCGAAGTCCACTTCCCCACCACCAACTTCAATAATTACAAGCATCCTACGTCAAATACCGAACCCACAATTGACAGTCAAATCCCGCCTCTACCATCTAATACACCAAACTCCAATCTCAACTCCACCTACACCCCACAACCCGCAACCATCAATTCCGCCACCACCACTTCACAACCTCTTTCCCCACTCTCAACCACCACAAACCAAACCTTATTACCCATACCCCCGAACCCAATCACACCTACAGCGCCACTCCAACGACCACCATCCCCACCAATTTTAAACACAACACTTTCATTATTGTAACACCCTGGATTTTCCCTAATTTCCTACTTCTTATTTTTCCGGAAAACAAATTAAATTAGTAGATATTATATTAATCAAAACTACTAAATATGGAAAAACCAAAGTATTACCGCCATCGTGATAACGGCTAAGGCATTTATCAAAGTACTATAGCGGAAGCCTTAAAACCAAAACAATTTAAAATAAACTTCAAACAACTTTAAAATAAAATCAACTTTAAACTTATTACACTTTGGAGCCATATTAATGTCCCTTTAACAAAACCAAAACCAAAACTACTAATTAGAAGTCTGTCGAAATCCAAACAACCAAAATAAACGTTAGTCTTCATAAGCAATTAAAATAATTCAAAACTACAACCACAGCAAGCGCTCTCACTCCATCCCATCATGAAATGACTTATGCCCACTTGTATCTACAACTTTCCTTTTACTAGAAAACTACTCACCACAAGTGGGTAAGTCCAAGACAAAGCCATGCACACAAACAAATAGTCAGCAAAGTTCATAAGTACATAACTACTAAAGACTTATGCAAAAACAAAAGGTAATGAAACAAGCACTCAACTTACCTTTGACAACCCCTTTTTCCTGTACAAGGACTCAATTAAATTTTATTTCTATATTAATAATCTTGGATCCTATAAATCATCGCCCTATTGGGCACCAGTTGGGGAGCAACTCCCAAAAGGTATTACTATGTCACATAAAGTAACGGATATCCAGCGCATTAAAAATATAAAGGAGTACAACGTCTTGTACCCCAATTAGGAGTCATAGATCACTGTTCCATACGACTCCCCCCATTATTCATACTCAAGGTATATACGTTCCAAGAGTTTTGATGCAAGTCCTCTTACACTTTACGTGATTTAACAGGTTTATAATGTTGTGACTCTCATGCAACATCACATACATATATAAAACATGCATCCAAATCAAGTAAGTCAATTTAATTATCTTTGACTTAAGGTGACTCAAATTAATCTTTATGTGTGTTCTTTAATTAAACTGAACTTCCTTTACCACACATTAACTGTGAGTGGTTAATACCTTGCTTTCTTCTTGACCACACATTAAACTGTAAGTGGTATTATATATAAAATAATTGCTTGATATATGTGTTTTATGTTGTGTTTTTCCCTCATTTTCGGTTGTTTCTTGTGCTAAATAGTTAGGTTTGTGGCCTTGTTTTGATTAAATATCGTGTTTCGATGTTAAGTTATGTTTGGGAACGGTTTTAGCATCTTTAGTTGACTTTTAGAACCTTTTTCGGTTATTTTATACTCTTTCGGTTATTACGCGTGACTTTCGGTTTTGTTTTATATGTTTCAGGAACGTAATAGAGAGTTATGAAGTCATTAGAAGCCAAAAAGCACTTGCCTTGGGATGCATGCCAAGTCACGAACGAGATTCGAAGAATCGCGCGAAGAAATAAGCAAGATCGTCAAAATATAGGCATGCAAATTCCATGCGGGTGCAGCCTTCAAAGTTACTAATGCTCTATGCCCCCGCAACATAGATCAGCAGCTTCAGAATTTGCAAACCACAGGGGCTACGGACGCAGGGAAGGAATCCAATTCCTTCTATGCGAGCGCAGGTGAAGGCATTGTGGCTCCGATTTTTCTTTCCGTGCGGTTTTTGCTCGTGGGTTTTAATTAATTAAAAACCCAATTCCTATATATACTCTATGTAAAGGGGGCACGACCTTAACTAGTTTTTATTATACTTTTAGACCTAGGAATCCAAAATTCATTATTCTCTCTAGAATTTTATAATTGATTACTTTGTTCAACAATTCAAGCTTTCAATTAATGCAATTTCATCATTATTTTGGTAATTTCTTTCCTTATGCTTTTCAATTACTTTAATTTCATGAACTTCTTAGTTTCTTAGTTTTTAATTTAGATTAATTAGTTTTGCTATTTTGATTCTTAATTTAGTTTTATTAGTAATTAATTTAGTTTCAATTCTAGTTTTAATTAGTTCTTTGTTCATGATCATGTTATTTAATTTTGATTTTGTTGTTGTTCCCTTAATTATGTATGAGTAGTCTTTTTCTCTAGGGTTAGGGGATCTATCATCATGGTGTGAATTTAATTTATGTTCTCTAATTAGTTCTTGGCTTTTAATTGAATTCCTATTATTGAATACTATTGATTGTAATTAAATTGTGGCCAGATTTAGTTGTAAGATAAGTTATTGTCGAAATCGAGGCCGAGAGGTAAGATTACCACAATTAGACCACTGAATAATAGGCAAAAACGAATTTATGCGAGCGAGAGCCGGTAAAGGAGTTTTGAGGGAGTCTAAGTTCGAGAGAATTAGTGAGCCCTAGTTCAATGAATGCCAATGAATTGATTAGTGAGCGTTAATTGAGTTTGTTGATTGATCATAGTGAACCGATAGCCCTAGGTTTCCATTAATAGAGTTTAATCGATAATTTCCCGTCATTTCCCTAGTTTCATTTCTAGTTCTTAGTTTTAGTAGTCATTTACCGAAATTTCCACCAAGGCCCCTTACACACTTTAGGCTTTTTAGAATTAGTAGAGTTTAATAGCCTCCCTGAGGATTCGATCCCTACTTCCCTATCTATATTAGTTAGTGTTGTTCGGTTATTTTTGAGAGGTGTGCGATAGCCTGTTCATTGCTCATTGGCTCATTGCTTCTTTTAAACATGTGAATAAAATTCACGACTACCTTTCTTGTTGATTAAGTAACTAATCAACTTAAAAATAATCTCTTTCCTTTATTCATGAACTATTGGCCAAATTAACTGATCATAACATTCCAATTCGAGCTTATAAAAATTAAACTTTCTATTTAACATGGAACGTCATCAAACTTTATAGACATGCCACTAACAAACTTGCCATGCATATAAATTCATGATTCAAACAAGCATACAAGATTTCATGTAATCAAGAATTACTCAGGGATTACATACCTTGTATAAAAAGTGTGCTCCGCCACAACTTCTAGAAGTGGACTAATTAAAAGTCTCCTACACAAGGAAAAACCGAACTAAATTAAAACCTTATTGACTAAATTCTACAACAACTATAACTAACTTCTAAATTTGGAAACTTTGTCCAAAACTTCCTTATATGGTCTCTATTCAATTCCATACTTCACCTTTTCTTTTCTATTGCAATTTTACTTAGTTTTCGGGACTTAATTATGCTTTATAAAACCTTAATTAAATTTTTATGCCACTTTAGAAAAATGGACAGCAATCTAAATTTATCAAAACTCCTTGAAAACTTTCGAAAATGACATAAATCAATCATACAATGCATTACTTAACTTATATGATCGATTTATGCTAATTACATACCTTGAAAGCCTAATTAATTTATAAAAACTGGACAACATGTTAAACATGCCTAAAATTACTTTCAAACATCATAAAACATACTAAAATTTATATATTTCATCATAGTATTGATGTGTGATCATACTAGTACAATTTGGACACTTAAAACTCAATTTAACTTGTTTTTATTAAAATTTCAGATTTATTTATAAACTTTAAAGTCATGAAAAACTTATAAAAACATCATGACTTCATGCCAAAACACTTCTACAATCTACTAACATATTTATGAAGTCAATCTAGGCTTTAGAACAATTTTTCATAGACTAATTAAAATATGTTCATAATATTTATTCAACTCAAATTCATGATTATAAAATTTGGACAGCTTTATAAAATAAGTTTAAAACCCTTAAAAATCAATCTAAACTTAATAACATCATCATAAATTCACCCAAAAATAATCTATGACCATAATATTAAAGTTTAGAACACAAAAATTCATAAAATCATAACTTTATAAATTTTCGAACCCTAATTTATAATTTCATGAACAACAAAATTAATTCATGCCTTAAAAACAATTCATACTTATATAAAAACATAATTAAACTTATAAAAACATGATTAAACATAATTATAATCATAAATTTGCAAGATTGTATCAAAAAAATAAAGGAGAATTTTTTTTATAAGTTTCGAAAAACATACCAAAACGAAGGGAGGAGGAGCAGTGGTGGCGCACGGTGACCGGCTGGGTGGTGTCCAGCGTCCGGCGGTGGCAGCGAACGGAGTCCGGCTGGGCACTGATCCTGAGGCAGCTAAAATTTTTTTTCAGAAATTCCGAACTGTTTTTTTTTTTTTCGGGAATTTGCAACCCTTTTTTTTTCCTCCCTTTTTCTCTCTAGATTTTTGGAATCCTAATTGACTAGTATGATCATGAAAAATTGGAATTTTAGGTTTTGTAGGGTATTTATACGCCCCAAAGTAGGATTTTGGTGAAACCCATAAATACTCCTAAGTAAATTAGGAAACCTTTGAAATCTATTTTTAGAAGCTCTTAAAATATTTGTAATCATAAAAATATTATTTAAGAACACAAATAACTACTTTTAACCAAAACTTTATTATTTATTTTATTTTTATTAATTTCTTTCTATTTAATACTTCTATTGAACATAATTTTCAATAAAAATATTAAAATTATACGAATAAAACACGGAAATTATATGCATAAAATACAAAAATACTTTGTTTAAATACGTGAAAATGTGAGATATTACAATTATCCCCACCACAAATTCAATCACCACACCCCACATTAATGTTATTTCAGATTCTAAATCCCGAGGCGCCTTACGTGCCAGCTACGCTGTTACCACCACCGCAATCTCCAAAAATTGACCGTCTAAAGGTGGGAAGCAAAGATCTCAATGTTGAAATATTTCATAATGTGCTGACTCTTTACCATATGTTAAGGGAGGTGGTAGGGGTTCAATTCGAAACACGGTTTCACCTGAATTCAAAGATGGAGCTTCAGATATTCTCATCGATGAGACCGGTGAATTTGGACCTAGTTCAAGCAATGGAGATGAAAAGGGAATGGAAAGATTGGGATCAGTTTTATCTTCCGGTGAACCCAAAACCGGAAGACAAACCGACGTTAGTTGTGCAACGCCCCCTTCCAAAACTTAATATGCGTGTTGTAGTTTGGAATGTTTGAGGTGCCACTAGTAACGATTTTGTTCCTCATGCTCGAAACATTATCCAAGTTCATAAACCTTTCATTTTTATTTTCTTAGAAACTCGTTGTGATGATTATCGGGCAAGAGGGATTAAATTACAATTGAGTTTTGAGGAATCTGCAATTGTTCCTCCTAAAGGAAAACGTGGTGGCATATGGATTTTCTGGAAATTACCTGTTTCATTGGTTATTGTTAATGGAGAAGGTGAAGATTAGTTTCATGCCTTATTCCATTTTAGTCCTGATCAACCTGAAGTTCTAGTTACAGGGATGCATGCCCCGAGTACTCGCTCTAACCGGTGTCGAATGTGGCAAGGTTTACAAGATAATCTTCCACCTCCTGACACTCCATGGATTATGTTAGGTGATCTTAATGAAGTAACGTGCTCTACTGAAAAAACAGGGGGGGATAAGTTCATTCAATCTCAATGTCAACACTTTAAAAATTTCATGATTTTGGTTTGTTTGGTTGATTTGGGGTTTCAGAGAAATCCTTTCACATGGACTAATGGAAGAGAAGGTGCTGCTCTAATTCGAGAGACGCTTGATCGTGCTATATGTAACACCAAATGGCTTGATGAATTCCCTCATACAAAGGTAACTCATCTTACTCGTACTTATTCTGATCACTGTCCTATTCTTGTGTCTTTGTCTGATTCCCATATTAGTCGTGGTAATTATCCATTTCGTTGCAAAGAGTCGTGGATTGAGCATCCCCTGTCTCCAGATTTTTTTTTGTTCCAATTGGGATTTTGGTAAACTTTCTTACTCGGATGGTAGTAATCATTTTAAAAAAAAATATTAACAACTGGAACAATATGTAGACACCTAATTTAGTCCCCCTGTCCCTCGGTAGAACTCCGTGATGATTGAAAAAAAAACCTCATTTCTTTAGAAGATTGGATAATCGAGTATACTTGGGCATAAAAAATAAGTTTCGGATATTATAAAAGCCCCATTCATATTTAACGGATTTATTTTAATTATCCCAACGCTTTATTATTATTTTAAAATAAATAGATAAATAAATAATAATAAAAATAAAAAATAAAAATAAAAAATCTTCCAAAAACGCATCGCTGTTAACTTAGTCACGCTGAGCTGTCACTAGGCCAGCGCGATTCGGCGTCTCACGCTAGTAGGCCAGCGCAATTAGGGTTCCCACGTTGCTATAAAAATCTTCATTTTCTTCATTTCTCAACAACTTTTTTTACTCACTTTCTCCCTTACACTAAAATAATCCGAAATATTGCTTTTCTATCATCTTCATTTTTATAAATAGTTGCTTATTATTATTATACTATTTATTTTATTTAAAAAGTGGCTACAAACTTTGATAATATTGAAACAATTCAATAATTGAACTCTGCCCAAATTAACACTCGAAGACTCCAATCTTCATACGAGAAGTGGTGCGTTTCCTGAGAGCCCTAAAAATCAAACTTGTGGATTTGTTGTTGTTGGTTTTCCGAATTATTTACCGCTTTTATCATTTTATTTTTGTTAACGGACTTAATTTGAATTAATGTATCACATTAAATCAAGATAATTTTTGGGCAAATTGTATCATGCTAGGAACCTTGAATTAATCTTAACGACGATTTGACTAAATAAATTAGTTTTATATGATTTCACCTTAATAATAGTAATTTTGTATTAGGTTGTAAATCAATTTCTGGGTTCTTGGTATAACTTGTGTATGATTGAGAGAAAACTAGTAATGGCCGCCTACGGGCTAATATGACGCACTCCACCATATTAGTACCTTCACCCCCGAATCCAACCTTTGGTTCGTAAGATCATAACTTGGTGTAACACCCTGGATTTTCCTTAACTTTCTACTTCCTAATTTTTCCGGAAAACATGTTAAACTAGAAGATATAACATTTATTAAACTACTATATATAGAAAAACCAAAGTATTGCCGCCACCGTGATAACGGCTAAGGCTTTTATCAAAGTAATACAGCGGAAGTCTTTAAAACCAAAACAATTTAAAACTAAACTTCAAATAACTTTAAATTTATTACACTTCGAAACCATATTAATGGCCCTTTAAAACCAAACCAAAATTAATAATCAGTAGTCTTTCAAGATCCAAACAATCAAATAAACGTTAGTCTCTGAAAGCAATTGAAATAAGGTAAAACTATAACCACATCAAGCGCTCTCACTCCATCCCAACATGAAATGGCTTATGCCCACTTGTACCTGCAGCTTTCCTTTTACTAGACAACTGCTCACCACAAGTGGGTCATCGTAGAGCCAAGTCCAAGACAAAGCCATGCACACAAAGCAAACAGTCAGCAAAGCTGAGTACATAACTACTAAAGACTATGCAATAACAATAAAACTTAAAAACTTGCTCTCAACTTACCTTTAACTACCTCCTTACCTGTACATGGACTCAATATAATTATTATTATATTTAACCTTTGGATTCGGCATCGAACGGGTTTCCTTTCCTTTAAAATCGCCCTATTGGGCTCCAACTTGGGAGCAACTCCAAGAAGGTATTACTTATGTCACACGAGGTGACGGATATCCAGCGCATTTATAATATAAAAGAGTACAACGTCTTGTACTCCAATTAGAAGTCATAGATCACTGTTCCATATGACTCCCCCCTTTGTTCATACTCAAGGTATATACGTTCCAAGAGTTTTGGTGCGAATCCTCTTACACTTTACGTGATTTAACATGTTTAACATTGTTATGACTCTCATGCAACATCATATAGAGACATGCATATAATCAAGTAACCATATTCATTATCTTTACTTTAAGGTGATTCCAAATCAACTTATGTGAGTCCTTTAATTAAACTGAACCTCCTGTACCACACATTAACTGTGAGTGGCTAACAACTTACTTTCTTTTTGACCACACATTAACTGTGAGTGGTATTATAACTTACTTTCTTCTTGACCACACATTATACTGTAAGTGGTATTATATGCAAAATAATTGCTCATTACTTCTATTAATCATGTGAACAAATTCACTACTATCTTTCTTGTTGATTACATATCTAATCAACTTTAAAAATTATCTTCTTCCTTTATTCATAAAACTGTTGGCCAAACTATACTGATCAGAACATTTCAATTCAAGCTCATGAAAAGTTAAACTGTCTATTTAACATGGAATGTCATTAACATTAGAAACATGCTACTAACAACTTGTCATGCATATAAATTCATGTTCCAAAACAAGCATACAAGATTCATACAAACCAGAATTTATCAAGCATGCATTCTAAACTCCTATGTTTCCCTTTAGTACTTACGTTTCTTGTAAAATAGCTGTGCTCCGCCAAGACTCTAGAAGCGGACTAAATCAAAGTCTCCTACACAAGGAAAACCGAGCTAAATTAAAAACCTTATTAACTAAATTCCACAACAACCTTAAACAACTTCTAAATTTGGAAACTTTGTCCAAAACATTCCTTATTTGGTCTCTATTCAATTCCATACTTCAATTTTTCTTCTCTATTGCAATTCTACTTTGTTTTCGGGACTTAATTATACTTTATAAAACCTTAATAATATTTTCATGCCACTTTAGAAAAGTGGACAACAATCTAAACTTATCAAAACTCTTTGAAAACTTCCGAAAATAACACAAATCGATCATATAATGTATTACCTTACTCACATGATCAATTTATGCTATTTACATACTTTAAAAGGCTATTTAATTAATTTATAAAATCTGGACAGCATGTTAAACATGCTTAAAACCTAGGTTGCACGGAGTCGGGAACGGGGTCGAAAACGAATACGGATACGGGGACTGAAAACGGCTACTCTGAAAAATATTGTTAATGAGTACGGTAAATTATAAGATGAAGAATCGGAATCGTCCCCAATAAGGGGACGAATCGGGTTCGAGGACGGCAACCCATTAGAAGTACCCATGCTACATAGCTTAAAACCACTCTTAAACATCATAAAACATACTAGAATTTATATATCTCATCATAGAATTGATGTATGATCATACTAGTGAAATTTGGGCACTTTAAGCTCAATTTAACTTGTTTTTATTAAAATTTCAAATTTATTTCTTAACTTTAAAGTCATGAAAAACTAATGAAAACATCATGATTTCATGTCAAAACACTTCTACAATCTACTAACATGTTTATAAAGTCAATCTAGGCTTTAGAACAATTTTTCATATGATTAAACTTATAATATTTATTCAACTCAAATTCATTATTATAAAATTTTGACAGCTTTATAAAACAAGTCTAAAACCCTTAAAAATCAATCTAAACTTAATAACAATATCATAAATTTACCCAACAATAATTTATGATCATACTATCGAAGTTTAGAGCATAAAAATTCATAAAAATCATAACTTTATAAATTTTCAAACCGTAATTTATAATTTCATGAACAACAAATTTAATTAATGCCTTAAAACAATTCATACTTATATCAAAACATGAATAAACTTATAAAAACATGATTAAACACAATTATAATCATAAATTTGTAAAATTGAATTAAAAATAAAGAAGTAGAATTTTTTTTTTATAAAAGTTGAAAATATACCAAACGAGGAAGGAGGTCCGGCAGTGGTGGCCGGCTGGTGGCGCACGGCGGCCGGCTGGCTGCTGCTGCGGCGGGGTTCGGCTGGGCGCGGATCCGAGGCTCCAAATTAGTATTATTATTTTTTCTTCTTCTTCGAAATTTCCGAAAATATTTTTTTTCGGATCTTAAACCCTCTTTTCTTTTTTTTTTTCTTTCAAAAGTTTTGGAATCCTAATTGACTAGTATGATCAGTAAAATTTGGAATTTTAGGTTTTGTAGGGTATATATAGGCCTCAAAGTAGGATTTTGGTGGGGCCCATAAACACTCCTAAGTAAATTAGGAAACCTTAAAAAAACTATTTTTAGAAGTTTTAAAGATATTTTTAATCACAAAAATACTATTTAAGAATACAAATAATACTTTTAACCAATTCCTTATTATTTACTATATTTTTGTTAATTTCTTTTTATTTAATACTTTTATTGAACATAATTTTCAATAAAAATACTAAAATTATACGAATAAATACGAAGGTTATACGTATAAAGTATGTAAATACTTTGTTTAAATACGTGAAAATGTGGGGTATTACACTAGGCGTAATCCCCATGGGAACGAAAGGGTTATTCGTGAAATTTAGATTATCGTCCCATATTCGTGTCCCATTCGTAAACAATCTAAATACACGGTTTATGATTTTGATTCTTAAAACTCATTGGCGACTCCTTACTAGCATCATTCGTATTCATTGATATTATCTTACTCGAAAAAAGATAATTAAAAATAAAAAAAACACTAAAATAGCGTAGCGCGACAAACTTTGTCACACTAACGTCGCAGCGTCACAAAGTTTGTTGCACTACACTTGCAACGTGACAAACTTTGTAGCGCTGCACAGTCAGCGTGACAAACTTTGTCACGCTACATTGCCAGCGCGACAGAAATTCCTGCGCTCCTGTTTTATTGCAAAATACTTCTAAAAAAGTTCGTTTCACCTTTCCTTAAGCCAATTTTTTAGGTTTAACTCGACCTATGGACGGTTTGGGGAAGGTGACCAAAAATTTTGGGACCTTAAAAACCGGGGCCCCTACAGTGGCGACTCCACTGGGGACTTAAAGAGGGTGAGACTTGAAAATTTTCTCTCAAATTATACACTTGTTATATTTAGAACATTTGCATTTTTTTAGTCATATTGCATACATGTAACATACACTTGCCTCCATGTGTTTGAAACATGCCTTAGGATTGCCGTTATACTTTTACATTTTGGGGAGGAACTATTGACTTGGTGGGGCCCATGGTCTCTAAGCAACCGAGCAAGATAGAACCTTATCCCAACTACATCAATTTCTAAGCTGCCCATGGTACTTAGATGGGAGAAACTTGATATCTATGGTTATTATACCGCAAAATGTTGGAGCACACTCTTTAGTTGTAGGACCTTTTTGACCGACCATGACTGACCGTGGTTTGACTGCATTATTTTGTATTTATTGCATCCTTTTTTGTTTTGTATCGTTGCTTGTTTTGCTTTTTTATATTTTGTGCATATTTAGATTTTCTAAGATTTTCAAGTCTTTTCAATCACAATATTTTATTAGCTAACTAAATTAATTGATTACGTAAAATATTTTCCATAATTTTAAATTATATTGTTTGATATCATTTCATTGCTTGGAAGATTTTTATGCACCAATATATTTGATTTAGTTAATAAAATATTCCAAAAGATACTATTATTCAAATCCTTGATCTTCTTAGGATTTCATTAATAATGTCTTTGATTAAATGGAAACTAACATATACACTTAACATTTATTAGAAAATTCAAATAATATTAACGATTTCAAAAATACTTTACCTTTTTGAGATTTTTTTAATATAATTCGAATCTTTTGAAACTTTACTAATTAATTCATTCATTTAGAATTTTATTAGTTTAATTCCAAATTTCAAACAAATCTAACTATCTCACTTTCCCTAGTATTATTTGCAAAAAATCATACACTTAAAATCAAAATAATTTAAAAAAAAAAAAACTCAAAAAAAAATCATCAAGGTTAATCATGATATTTATATATTTTATTATAATTTTTATTTTTCCTATGAGCTTCCCATCAATTAACCTTGATTGTTATAACTCTAAGTGTTGAGTCTTGTTTCTTTTTTCTTCTATTTTTTCTTCTATCTTTTTGTCTTCCCTCATCACCTCTTTGTAAGGATCCAATAATGATAATCTGAAGTCTACTAATTGCTTGACAATGCACGATTTTGATCAATGTTACATTTTTAATGACTCACATACAAATAACATCATTACCAGTCTTTCAAAAGTTCAGTCTAATAATAGGCTCATTTAACCCTAAATAACGTATATATGGGCAACATGGACTTGAATCCAAACCCATTAAATACAAATTTAATGATAACTTAGCAAAAATCAATAAAAACTTGCAGCATAATTAACTCTACAACGCTACACAAACAGCGCAACTCTTCTAATTGCGCTACATTGTTAGCGTCACAAGTTTAATAACGCTACCTTGCTAGTGCTAATTCTTTTGTCACGCTACAAAGCTAGAGCTAGAACTTTTTCTGCGCTAAAAAGTCATGTATTTGAATAATTTTGATGAATATGTAGTATTTATTTGAAATTACTTATACACAATTAAATCATAATTAACCCCAACTAAAAGGGTTTTGAGTTATTATAGAGACTGTTATGGTTCAATAAAAAACCCAATTTGGTTTTTTTCAACATTTTATCTGTTAACACATACTAAATGGACACATTCTTTTAAGCGCAATCATTATACTATGAAATTGCAAGGGTTTCTACTATTATTGGCATACAAAATGATGAAAAAATGCCTAATGTAAACAAAAGAAAATTCGTTTGCTTTAGAAAGTGATAATATGTGCTATATTGGCTACTACTTTTTTCTAAACACTCCATCCCATCTTTGCATCAGACATATCATTCTAAGTGTTTAAATTATGAGCCCATGGTTCAACCTACTTCTAAATGCTTGATTTAGAATCTATTGATCAATAGACCCAAGGTCTATAGTTCGGACTGAAATATAATGAAGTTTCAATCAATTATGGTTATTATTTAAAATTCTTCAAATGCAAGCTCAAGAAAATCCGAAGAACATTATTCAAGACGATGTAGATGCATACATACAAGAAACATGATTTAGACCAAAACTAGAACACCATTCACTTCCCTAGTTTAATTTCTCTCTTTTCTTTTCTTCTTCTTTCATGGTAGAGTTTGAGAGTTATGCTGCCAAGTATCATCTATGTACTAACCTCAACTATCAATAAAATGAAATTCATTTCATCTTCAAATTGTACATTCTCTCTCAACTCGTCATGTCTTGCTTAAACAATTACAAGTGAACGAACTCATCAAGTTGAGTTAATCAACATGGCAATAAAGAACAAGTTAAAGCATAATTGGCATAATATAGACTATGTTGTTCATATCAAATGCATCCTCAATTTGACGCATCCACACCTTGAACAACTTACTCTATATTTTACATCCTTTAAATTAAATGTGTCAATTCCTTAATTAAGTTATTAAAGCAAAGTGGTTCAAATAAATTCTCTTTTGGGAAACAAACTTTACTTTATTAACCATAGGCCCAGTCATCACGAGCCTAAAAGTTCGATTGAGGCTCAATTTAAGTCTCAAAAAATTGGGGGCTCACTCCAAGACCACTTAGTGTTTATTTAAAGATGTAATACACCAACATAAGAGGCACCTTTGAAATCCTAAAAATGTCTCCCTTATCTTGAATAACCTACATTATGATCCACTTTCTTGGTAGCTCGTTTGTGCCTAAACACATAGCTTGTTTCTTTCAACCTATACCAAATTTAGCCTGGGGATGGGAATGCTACGAGGACATAAATTAAAATGCAACTCCATAAAGAAAATAATGAAAGTAGCTCTGTTTTTCAATTCAAGCAAATGGAAATTCATGAAAAGTTGTCAACAAATAAAGTTTTAAGTAAGAGAGTTGCTCAAGTCTAGAACAAGTTTGTAGCATAGTTTGGGTTAATTATAGGTATTTGAGCCTTCTTTTCAATTTCTTTCTTACACCCTAAACTTAGCCACGATACAACCCTGAAAAAGCCCTCCTTGAGGTGTAACAAAATGCAAAAAACTTGTGTCTTTAACTTTAGCACATCAATAACTCAAAAGCAAGAGCTACCTAAGACCTGATTCCAACTCGAATTGGTTACGTATGCAACCTTTCATAAGGTGTGGTCTTAATAGTCCTACATCTTAAGGACATGTAACATGAGTACAATTTTAAGGGCTCATAAAAAAAAAGGGTCCTTTGAACACAAGACCCACCTAAGGTCTTGGATATTGTTTTATTTTAGGACGCACAACCGTCCTTAAAAGGAAATTGCCTTAATGTCACATGAAGCAAGTTATTTTCTTCTACACATATCATCCTTCTTTCCTTTTTTTTCACACATACTCTTCTTCATCAAGCTTCTTTCCTTTCTCATGCTCATCATCATCAACTCTTTTAGTGTCATCTTTTAACTCAAACACTCACATACTTCCTTTACTCGTTCCTTTTTATTCCGCAAAATTATCCAACTTCTTCATTTTCTCTTACAGAATGAATTTTCATAGCTATCTTATACCTATCCATGGCAGCATGAGTCATCACTTTGACTCCATATCATCTTCTCATCACCAAAATCTTTCTTATCTCTTCTAGTTTTGGTCTTCATAAACTTGGCAACTCGTCTACTTTAAGCATTATCATCTTCAACACTTCAAAACTTGAGCAAGCATTTATAATATTGATCTCTTATTTCTTTAAAGAGATTCACATTACTAGTACCCAATAGTTGAATTTGAAACAAACTTCTCAAACAAGACAATCACGAAAGTATATAAGATGATGGCTCATAATCTAAGAACAAATGAGCAAGCTAAAATCATTCCCCTTTGAATCATAACCGTTGTCAAGCACATTATACAGCAACTGTAATCAATTTTGGATCCTTAACTTCTACTATTATTTCTTCCTCATTCTCCTCGTACAAAAAAATAATCATTTTTTTTCAAAAAAAATAAATCGATTTAGGGAAAGTTGAGACACCCCCATCCCTTGCTTCCTACTAACTCATGCTATGGCACCTCCGTGCTCATTTGTGCATATTTTTTGTTGTTTTCCTCGTGCTTATTTGTAGCTAATTTGAGCATACTTACAATATAACTAGCTTGTACATACTCTTCTAGCTAGCTTTGCATACACATTTTTGACCTTTCTTGTTGCTACAAGCCTCCATACTTACACCACCTTATACACCCTGGGGCTACATTCTTTTCAAAATTGGTTATGAAGCCACTTGCTTCAAAATCTCATTAAGCTTATGACATTTGCTTGTTGCCCCTTATGAAAAAAAAAATATGGAAGTTGTCTCACTTGAAACTTCATTTTGGCGATTATTTTTTTTGGAGTAAGTCGGATAACCCTCCACAAAATATTGCCATTTTTCCCCTACTCGGACCCTCGGTCTCAAAATATAGCTCATTACTTATATGTCAAAAATAAAAGGCCCAAGGTCTAATCAATAATACAAGAACAATTAATGAAGTTAAACTTGACACAGCTTTACAAAAAAAAAAAAAGCCAGAAAATTAAAAAAGCGTAGCATCACAGACTTTGTAGCGCTAAATGAGGAGCGTCACAACGTTTTCGGCGCAACAAATTATGCAGCGCTCCATAGCGCAGCGCAACAATGTTTGTTACACTACACCAGCAGCGCTACTAATTTTCTTGCGCTATGTCATTTGAGGTAAAAAGAGCATTTTTACTTTTATCATACTAAATAATGAGATAATTGATTTCTTATTCTTGGAGCACGTTGCTTCATAAATATTAAGAGCATTTCCTTATTTGGTTAAAAATTAAGTGCTCATTACTCTTATAATTAAAATAAATTAATCAAGAGCATTTTCACTTTTTGATTATTAATTAAGAGCCCACTACTCTTATAATAAACTAATCAAGAGCACTATCACTTTAGATTATTAATTAAATTAGGAACTACCTACCACTCTTAAAAATGTCAAAATATATTAATCATGACATTTAAAAGCTAACGAGTCATACTAATCAAGAGCACTTCTCAATAGTTCATGGAGCATTATACTTCATTCTATAACATTATTTAGAGAATCATTTGCCAAAACACTTTTGTTTAATAAAATAAAAGCATACGACTCTTACGATGCTTGGAGCATTCTTCAATAATCGTTATAAAACAAACTGATTTCATATGCTTGAACATTTGTATGACTACATTTGAATAAGTTATAACAAATAATTTTCTAAATCAACATGTAAGCACAAATTCATCTCATATTTCTCAAAATTATCTTAATTAAAGAATATTTGAGATAGAAGCACTTACATTACAAAAGAAGAAGCACTTAAAGAAAAGAGCAGAGTAGCGCAAGACAATGTACTACGCTAACACCTCAGCGTCACAAACCTAAACACGTTGCCTTAGTAGCACGACTAACTCTACCACGCTACAACATGTAGCGCGACTAATTCTGCAGCGCCATCACTCAAGCCCAGTAATGAAACCATGCCAATGTTCCTACACAACACTACCATGTATTATCAATTGAACATCAACTTTTATAATTTGAGCAACATTTCAAACACAACAAATGAAAAAACACTTACTTGGGAGCGTGGTAGTACTAACCGCGCTGAAGGTCTTAACGCCTTTTCTACTTTCGCGTTGACGCATCAGCGTGGTTGGCTTTGTGACGCTACAAGGCTAGCGTTCTTAACTGTGCTTTGCTGTATTTTCAAATGCTTTGAGTTTGTTTTTGATCTTGATCCCTTTTCTCACTCCTATATCCAAAATACTCAAAAGGAAAAATACATTGAGTTAAGGTTTGTGATTTTATGACAACATCATTAGCTTTTGTCAACACTTCTAGTAAATAAGCGAATTTACTCTAAATAGTAATAAGTGAACGAATTTATTACCTTTTTTCAATAATTTCGGTAAATAAACAAATTTACCTAAAGTAGTAATAAATAAACAAATATACTCGAAATATTAATAATTAAACGAATTTATTACACTTTTTCAATAATTTCAGTAAATAAGCAAATTTACTCGAAATAGTAATAAATAAGCGAATTTATTACATTTTTTTTCAATAATTTCAGTAAATAAGCGAATTTACTCGAAGTGGTAATAAATAAGCGAATTTATGACATTTTTTCAATAATTTCACTGAATAAGCGAATTTACTCAAAATAGTAATAAATAAGCAAATTTATTACATTTTTTTTAAATAATTTCAGTAAATAAGCAAATTTATTCCAAATAGTAATAAATAAGCGAATTTATTCCCTTTTTCAATAATTTTGGTAAATAAGTGAATTTACTCAAAAATAAATAAGCGAATTAATTACATTTTTTTTTCAATAATTTCAGTATATAAGCGAATTTACTCCAAATAATAATAAATAAGCAAATTTATTCCCTTTTTCAATAATTTTGGTAAATAAGCAAATTTACTCAAAGTAGTAATAAATAAGCGAATTCATTACATTTTTTCAATAAATTCAATAAATAAGCGAATTTACGCGAAATAGTAATAAATAAACGAATTTATTACATTTTTTCAATAATTTCAGTAAATAAGCGAATTTACTCGAAATAGTAATAAATAAGCGAATTTATTACATTTTTTCCAATAATTTCAGTAAATAAGCAAATTGACTCAAAATAGTAATAAATAAGCGAATTTATTATATTTTTTTTCAATAATTTCAGTAAATAAACGAATTTACTCCAAATAATAATAAATAAGCGAATTTATTCCCTTTTTCAATAATTTTGGTAAATAAGTGAATTTACTCAAAATAGTAATAAATAAGAGGATTTATTACATTTTTTCAATAATTTCACTAAATAAGCGAATTTACTCAAAATAGTGATAAATGAGCGAATTTATTAAATGTTTTCCATAATTTTGGTAAATGAGCAAATTTACCCAAAATGGTAATAAATGAATATTTTTTTTCAAACAATTTCAATAAATGAGCGAGTTTACTCAAAATAAAGTTTATTACCTTTCTTTCTAAAATTCCAGTAAAAAGAAAATTTATTCAAAATACTAAATAAGCAAATTTATCTGCTAAATGTTTTGATAATTAAGCGAATTTATTAAAATTTGTTTCTATAAAGGAAAGATAAAGGAAAGTCGATTTCGGTTTCGAGAGTCATTGCTTTCTAAAACTTGATACACCCATTGGTCAATAAAGAGCTCATGGCTCTGGATATGGAAGTCTCGAAAAACGATTCAAGCGTACTTTGATTGTCGTCTTACTCAGACTCAATTAAAGTGGGGGCTAACTGTAGACACCTAATTTAGTCTCCCTGTCCCGCGGTAGGACTCTGTGATGATTAAAAAAAACTCATTTCTTTAGAAGATTGGATAATCGAGTATACTTGGGCATAAAAAATAAGTTTCGGATATTATAAAAGGCCCATTCATATTAAACGGACTTTTTTTAATCATCCCAACGCTTTTTTATTATTTTAAAATAAATAAATAAATAATAATAATAAATAAAAAATTAAAATAAAAAATTAAAATAAAAAACTCTTCCAAAAACGTAGCGTAGTTAATTTAGTCACGCTGAGCTGTCAGCGTGACTAAGTTAACAGTGCTATCCTAGCAGCGTTGTAGGGTTTCTCGCGCTAGTAGGCCAGCAAAATTCGGCGTACCATGCTAGCAGGCCAGCGCAATTAGGGTTCCCACGCTGCTATAAAAATCTTCATTTTCTTCATTTCTCAACAACTTTTTTTACTCACTTTCTCCCTTACACTAAAATAATCCGAAATATTGCTTTTCTATCATCTTCATTTTTATAAATAGTTGCTTATTATTATTATTATACTATTTATTTTATTTAAAAAGTGGCTACAAACTTTGATAATATTGAAACAATTCAATAATTGAACTCTACCCAAATTAACACTCGAAGACTCCAATCTTCATACGAGAAGTGGTGCGTTTCCTGAGAGCCCTAAAAATCAAACTTGTGGATTTGTTGTTGTTGGTTTTCCGAATCATTTACCGCTTTTATCATTTTATTTTTGTTAACGGACTTAATTTGAATTAATGTATCACATTAAATCAAGATAATTTTTGGACAAATTGTATCATGCTAGGAACCTTGAATTAATCTTAACGACGATTTGACTAAATAAATTAGTTTTATATGATTTCACCTTAATAATAGTAATTTTGTATTAGGTTGTAAATCAATTTCTGGGTTCTTGGTATAACTTGTGTATGATTGAGAGAAAACTAGTAATGGCCGCCTACGGGCTAATATGACGCACTCCGCCATATTAGTTCCTTCACCCCCGAATCCAACCTTTGGTTCGTAAGATCATAACTTGGGGTAATCCCCATGGGATCGAAAGGGTTATTTGTGAAATTTAGATTATCCTCCCGTATTCGTGTCCCATTCGTAATCAATCTAAATACACGGTTTATGAGTTTGATTTCTAAAACTCATTGGCGACTCCTTACTAGCATCGTTCGTATTCGTTGATATTATCTCACTCGAAAAAAGATAATTAAAAATTAAAAAAAAAACACTAAACTAGCGTAGCGCGACAGACTTTGTCACGCTAACGTAGTAGCGTCACAAAGTTTGCTGCGCTATGCTTGCAGCGTGACAAACTTTGTCACGCTACATTCCCAGCGCGACAGAAATTGCTGCGTTCCTGTTTTATTGCAAAATACTTTTTAAAATGTCCGTTTCACCTTTCCTTAAGCCAATTTTTTAGGTTTAACTCGACATATGGACGGTTTGGGGAAAGTGACCAAAAGAATTTGGGACCCTAAAAACCGGGGCCCCTACACAATAATGTTTTTGGTAATATGATTTTGAAGAAAAAAAGCTTAATAGCTAGAATTGAAGGAATTCAACATTCCTTGGCTATTCATCATTCTTCTTTCTTGATAAAACTTGAAACTGATTTAATCAAAGACCTAAATGATATTTTAAATCTAGAACGTATTGTATGGGCCCAAAAAGCAGGGTTTAATTGGCGTAAATTTGGTGATCACAACACTAAATATTTCCACATATTAGCCAAAATAAAAAATCAAGAGCAAAATTTACTACTCTTCAAGACATGAATGGTGAATGGGTCACTGATAATTTTCGACTTAAACCTATGATTAATGAATTTTTCCACTCTATCTTCACTACGAAAATGTTATACCATCATCGTACTTCTACCTTCATAGCTAACTGTACAGCTTCTAATAATGCTATAACAATTCTGAGTTCCAAGGTAACGCAAGACGAAGTAAAAAAAAAATTATTCAAGATGGACCCTATAAAATGCCTAGGACCTGATGGTTTACAACCTGTTTTCTTTCAACGTTTTTGGGATACTCTAGTTAATCCAATCTCTGAGCTAGTTCAGAACTCTTTTGATAATGGTTTTATTCCCCCTGAGATTAATTCATCCTATATTTGTCTAATTCCCAAAAAGGAAATTCCAATAACTCTAAATGATTTTAGATCAATTGGTTTATGTAACACAGTTTACAAAATTATCACTAAAACCATTGCCTCTAGATTACATCAGTTCCTAGGAGATTGGATTAATCCGCTTCAAACAAGTTTTGTTAAAGGAAGGGGTATAGAAGAGAATGTTTTAATAATTAAGGAGATCTCCTACATTTTGAAAAAAGCAACTAAAAACAGAAAGATCATGGCTTTAAAAATTGATCTGACAAAGGTTTTTGATAGCTAGCCTTGAGTGGGGTTTTATTTCTGACACTTTCAAAATTCCAACCCAACTAGTTAATCTCATTATGAATTGCATCACCACTCCCTCCACCTCTATTCTCTGGAATGGTGAAATCACCGAGTCTTTCCAACCTTCAAGAGGTATTCGCCAGGGTGACCCCTTAAGCCCCTATATCTTTGTGCTTTGTCTTGAACGTCTTTCAATTTTAATTGAACAAAAAGCTGCTCAAAAACTTTTAAAACCTTTAAAGGTTAATAAATATTTAAATCTCACTTACTTATTTTACGCTGACGCTGTTTTTTTGTTTGGTTCAACTTCGGTCACCAATATTGAAGGTATTTGTGAGGTCCTAAATGATTTTTCCAACATATATGGTCTTAGGCTTAATATTGCTAAATCAACGATCATTTTCCCTCTAGAGTTGTCCCATCATATAAAGAATGAGATTGCGAGTTTAGGTGATTTTACCCCTGTCACAGTTTTTGGAAAATACTTGGGTGTTGATATTTCCCCTAATCGTCTTTCTAAGAGTTCATATTTCGGCCTTTTAGATAAGACTTCTGACCGTATTAGAGGGTGGCAAGCAAAGCTTCTTAACATGGCAGGTAGATGCACGTTAATTAAATCAGTTTTGAAATCTTTTCCTCTTTATGTAATGCAAACTGATGTTCTCCCAATTGCTGTAATTCGTGACTTGGAAAAAAATTGCAAACGTTTCCTTTGGAATAAGGTGGATGCTTCTCATTATCTTTCTAGAACAACTTGGTCTAATGTTTGCTCCCCAATGAGCACAGGAGGTTTAGGTATTAGAAATTTAAGATCTTGGAATTTAGCTTCTATGGAAAAATTGGGTTGGCGTATTTTGACGCAACTGGATAAACTTTGGGTTAGGCAATTCACTTCCCGCTATCTAAAAAAGAGTAATATCATGGACACCATGGCTTCTCCTAATCATTCTCCAATGTGGAAAGACATCCTTAAGGGTAGAAACATTCTAGCTAAAGGTCTTATTATGGGAATAGGAGACGGTAAAGACACTTCCTTATGGTTTCATCATTAGGTAGGTGATGTAGCTCTTTGTTATCTAATTGATAATATCCCAGATCACATAGGCAATTGGTGTGTTTCTCACATCATTGTTAATAACTCTTGGTCCATTCTTAATATTGCTCTTCTCCTTCCTCAACATATCATTGATATTATTCTTGCTACTCCCCTCCCTTCTCAACCTTGTAATGACTTCTTAAGATGGAAATTTAATGAAAACGGAAAATTCACTATCAAATCGGCTTATCATCATTCTATGAACTATCCCCCTTTTGGTGATGGTTTTAATATGTGGAAAATCCTTTGGAATATGAATTCTCCTCTGAAATATAAAATGTTATGTTGGAATGCCTTCTATGAAATTTTACCTGTAGGTGTTGTTTTGACTAAGAAAATCCTATCCTTTTCTCCTAGATGTGTTCGTTGTACAATGTTTGATGAGAGTCATCTACACTTGTTCCGTGACTGTTTTCACTCCTCCAAATTTTGATCTCCAATTTTCAACAAACTTCAATATAATTTTAAAGCTTCTGATTTTTGGATTGATGACCGGACTTCATGGATTAATTTTAATTTGAAACAGAACTTACGATGGCGTATGATATTTACCATTGCCTTTTAGCACTTATGGCAAATGCGTAATACAACGGTTTTTGATAGGAAAATGCTTCATATTAATGCTGTTTTGAACCATTTTCTTTATGATTTTTCTGTTACTAACAATACTTTTCAGTCTAGCTTGGTGAAGCCAGTTATTGAACAAAATCTAAAGAAATGGTGGGCACCTCAAAAAGGAAGTTTCGAGTTAAATATAGATGACTCTTGGAGAGGTACTGCTTCGGGGTAATAAGGTGTGACGATGGCAGTTGGGTGGTCGGGTTTTCTACCTCTTTTTTTATCTTCAAAACCTCTAGCTGCTGAATTTAAAGCTTTCATATGTGGTCTGCAGTTAGCAAAGGCTTACAATATTAACAATCTGGAAGTTGAGACTGATGCTAAGGTTCTGGTTAATATGTTAGATGCTGCTTTTGACTCCATGAATCATGAATTGGTGGCCTTGATTAACGAAGTTGCTTGTTTCTTAAAACTTGATTGGAACATCTCTATTAACCATATTAGGAGAGAAGCCAACAAAGTGGCACATGTTCTTGCCAATCACTCTTACGTGATGGATGAAACTCATATAATCTTCACTACTATGCCTCTGTTTGTTCGATTTGCTTTCCGTATGGATTTGGGGAACATTGCAGACCCTTCACTTGGAAATAACTAATGCTAATCTCGCTGTCTTGGGTTCGGTTTCGTGGTTTAATGGGTTTTCTTCTAGCTGCTGTTATTTTTAACTTAGTCCTTATGTATATTACTAGCACTGATCGTAGTTGGATTACTTGGGTTATGAATGTTAATTACTGTTTACATCCCATCTTAATCCGTAGTTATCATCTTTTTTGCGATTACACTCATATGTTGGAGTGTCTTTTAAGTGGAAATTATATTGCTACAATTTTGATACACGGAATTATGCTATGTACATGGTTTATACTCTTCCATCTTATGGCCTTTTTTGGGTGGTTGAGTGGTATTGTTTATAAATAATAAAGATCTTTCCTGTTGCGTAAAAAAAAAAAAGAAAGGGGAAAAAAGCTGCGGTGCTTTTTGGATGTATTTGATGGAATTCTCTCTCAAAAGATATAAAACATCTGATACCAAGATAATAGTATAATGTTGAAGTAGTGGAAAACAAATCAATACTTTTCTTGATTAATTGAAACAATATCAAGCCTTATATAGAAGGTTGTTGTACATCTCTCTCGATCTCGTAAGATCATATAGTCGTTTTTCACTTGTTTGTGCAACTCTTTAAAAATATAAATTAAAGTGAATATAATCTAACTTAGATGCATGGTTAAAGTATTGGGAGGAGTAATACCTTAGATTAATCTAAATGTCATCGTTGCCTATTATGGCTTCCTTTTACACCAAGAAAAAAAAAGTTAACAATAAACTGATATGTGTATAACCTTTACAAATAAATACTCCCTCCGTTATTTTTAGTTGCAATATTTCAAAAGTTGCACTATTCATCTGTTAAGATTTGATTCCATTTTATGATCAATGTATAAAGAGGAATATAGTCAATATGGATCTCGTATGATTCGTCTTGGTGTGCACTTTATTAATACATAATTTTTATAATTTATACAAATTATAATTAGAGTTATAAATTGTTAAAAATATGCCTCGGCAAGTGTGAAAAGTGAAATGTTGCAACTTAAAAAAACGGAGGTAGTATATGTTACACATCACATCATTGAAACAACTAAGAACCGAAACCAAAAATTGAATAACTTAATTTAAGCAAGATATAATCAATACCAACTACCCACTTGCATAAAGATTGATAGGAAAAAAAATTCAACCAACAATAGAATGCATAACATAGTAAGAGTACGTACGTAAACCATGAAAGTTAATTAATGGAGAATTAGGAACAAAAAAACTACTTAAACATTACCACAAGCTAATACTCCATCTGTTTCTTTTTAACTGCTACGTTTGTCTTTTCACATCTCTCGAGACATAACTTATAACATTTATATGTTAAGCTACAGGCTAGTAAAAATTTCAAAGATTATATGGTTGGATAATACACATTATGGCGAATCATATAAGATCTCATATGATTATATTTTATCATATGCATATACAACTAAAGAAGGTCAAAATACTCGTTTAAATAGTTATACAACTCTACAAATAAGTAATTTGACGAGTAACTTTCTTTCAATAAATTATAAGTAGAGGAGTGGTAGCCCACCAACTAAGTTGCATACAATAATACCCAAGATTGATTCTTGGTAGTTACAATTTTTTAAGCCGATTGAATTATGACAAACTTGATGCCACGTAGGTGTTAATTAAATGGTGCCACATCACTATATGTGTACACATGGCATGACACTTGGTAGATTTCCAAGCTTCTCCTTGCGTTTTAATATAAAGGAGCTAGGAGAATAATGACAAACTTGATGCTACCTAGGTGTTAAATGGTGCCACATCACTGTACGTGTATACATGGCGGTGACACTTGACAAATTTCCAGACTTCCGCTTGGGGGAAGTAGTATGCAATATCAGATATATGGCAATATCTAGTACTGTTCTATTATTATAATAGTTAAAGGGTAGGGACCCCTCACATATGTTCACAACAATTGACTAAAACACCCAAGATATATGCAATATCTGATATTGATTAATCACCCCTCTTCCGCTTGCGTTTTAATATAAAAGAGTAGATTTTGTAGAGAGCACCACATGTCATCTCTACATCAATCTTCTAAGTACGTACTCCATCTGCTCCTTGAAGTTTAAAATCAAATCGAGAGTTATAGAAATCAATGTAAATTGTCAAAATTATGAAATTACGAAAAAAAGGTCATTTAATTTATTTCATATAAAAAAATACAAAGTAATAGCACTAGTCCCCGTAAAATAATAGTAAACTAAAACAATATGACATGAAACCAAAAAACTAAAATATTACCAATAACATTAGGAAAAAACTAATTTAATTGCTTATATGAGTAGTTTCTTTATTTTAAATTTCTTGTACAAACTTAAAATAAAATAAAATCAATATGTTTAAAAATTGTGTAAGGATAAATAGTTTTGCGGATCAGCTCCTCTCGCCATAATATTGGCAAATAATACTCCAGGAATAAGATCTTGTGTGGTAGCATGTATAATATATATTTCTTCTACCCAAGATATAATATGTGGAAATATAGGGTGAGGATCCCATGAGAATCCTCTTTATAGGAGAACCGTGAGAACTAGTGAATAACGACCGTATTAGATACATTTAAAAGTTGCAACCAGTTATTAACAATGTATTATAACTAGGTATACCCTTAGTTTTCAATTTAAACAAAATTTAGTTAATTTTTAAGGTTTTTGAAAATCGTATAATATTTCAGTGGTTATAGTAATTGCTTATAGGTCAATTACATATGATAGCTTAAAACACTTGAAATAAATGTCCATAGCTTGTTACAATTAAAATAGATGTAAAGTAATACTATTGCACCTAAAAAAGTCAAAATAAAATAATTGAATAAAGGAGTTTTGATATAGTTTTTACGATTCTCATATAAAGAGAGTTCTCATATATATATATATGAAAATATATTTTGTGATTGTGAATGTTTGGCAAAAAGTACAAATTTGTCAACAATTGCTATTCTTTCAAAATTAAAATAAAATGGCAAAAATTGTCAAGTACAAGGCTAGCCAAAATAGAATTATTTTATTTGCATGGAAATATTGCATGACCGTATATATAATTAGGAATATTGTATTTGCACAATTGCACCATATATGACAGGTTTGCAACACTAAGACTGCATACTACGTATATTTTATATGAAAATATGGTACCTCCTTAGTTATGGAAAATCTTTAACAAAGGGATATATATATATATATATATATATATTAAATAGTTGGTTTATTAGTTGCATATAAGAGAGAATTAAAAGAGGATGAAAAAAGTGTGACACGTGTACAACAATATATTTAAGGGATTCTGTTTTAGTATAGACAATATCACAATGGGTAGATATTGTTGTATGAGATCAAATATTCAAATGTTGTTGTATGAGATCAATTATTCAAATGTTTATTGTGTGAGATCGAGCACTGGTCGTCGTTGTTAACTGCATCAACGATTAATTGATATCTTAATCTATATAATAAAAAGTCTAAACGTTGGTGGACCTAACTAATATAGGAACAATATTAATTACAACTACCCACTGGATGTAGGAGTGAAACTAATTCGGTTTAAAACCGAAAACCACACCGCACCAAACCATTTTTAAATTATGGTTCGGTCTTTTTATAATTCTGGTGCGGTTTGGAGCGAAATTTTTTAAAAATTCGGTGTTCGGTTTGGAGTTGGTGCGGAGAAATAGAAACCGAACTCCAAACCGTACACCAAACCGTATAAAAGCCTAAACTACATCAAGGGCTTAAGGCCCAAAAATGAATAAAACCCTAAAAATATAAATGGAGTTAGTGACTCTATTTCAATATCTTTTAAACTCTCTTTAAATCTCATGTTCCTTATGTTCTTCATTTTTTGCCATTTGTAGTACTTTCTTTTTTTAATTTCGTTCTTCATTCCTTCTTTTGCTTTCTCTAGCTAAATACCTCAATCCCTCAAAGTCACTATTCTTTTTTATTATTTGTTCTACAATCCTTGTTCTTTTGCGTCATTTCTTTCTCTCCTTAACACATCGATCTTCAATNTTCTTTCACTCCTTAACACATCGATCTTCAATCAATTGATTCAACACTTATCTAGTATTATTGAAATTTTAAACTAACTAACTTGGTGTTATTTTAAAGAATGATGTAAACTACTACAAGTAGCCCTAATATTTAACTTCTCTTTGTTTCTAATTTGTTATTGTGGAACATAAATTTTGAATTAGTTTGAAAGTAAGGCATTATACCAACAAGATCGAATTTTCTAGATTTGTTTTGGATCCAAACCCAAACAAATTCGGTTTGGTTTGGATCCAAAACCCAAACACCGAATTTGTTTGGTCTGGTTTGGTTTGGAGTGAAATTTAGATTGGTTTGGATTGGAGTGGAAATTCATAAACCGAAATAATATGGTTTGGATTTGGAGTTTGCTATAATCCAAACCGTACACCGAACTTTCACCCCTAACTGGATGACTAACTTAATAGTTAGTACTAGAATACATTAAAACTATTAATTTTGTTTAGTAGGATTTAACTATCACTTTTTTTTGGTGGTAACTTACTCGATGAATTACTCAGAGTAAAGTTTTCTCCCATTATAGATGCCTTTATGCAGTTTTTTTGTGTTTAATTGATGAAAAGGTGTATGTTCTTTTTGTTTGAAATGTACAACAATTCTGAAATTATGGTTGATTAAACTTTATTCAAATTGTAAATCTAAAGTCTTATTGTAGTTGCAATATCAAGTTATTTGCAATGCTGTTGAAAATCAAACATAGATTGCCTTGAAAGTTAATATAACTAGTACGAAGTAATTGTCAAATTCTTATTTTAATAGCTTAATATTCATATTTTTGCAAACCGAATAGAAATACTTCCTTTTTATCAATTTAAATGCTTTATTTTTAAAAACACAGTTTCCGAAGCAATTTTTGGGAGAAGAAATATAGAGAGGAAGATAAAGAGAAGACTTACATGATAAGAAGAGAGATAAAAAAATAATAGTACTAATAAGGAAAGGATACATTTAATTTGATAAATCCAATTTAAAAAGCGATGCATTTAAATTCATTCGAGGGAGTATTATTATTGTAAACTCAAATATTTTTACAATAAAAACTTGAAAAGAACTTAAAAGCAAATTTAATAGCTGTAATTTAGACTTTATAGCAAGGTCTTGCATATAGAATGACTATTTTTTTCCGTATGAAATCAAAATTTTATATTAACCAAAGACAAGGGGATAATTTGTTGCCTTCAAAACTATTGTTTAGATGGCAAAATGATGCCCAACAAGTTGAAATTCCTCAATCCGCTCCCTGTACATAACTAATTTATCTCATGGAATACAATTATACAACCATTCAACCAAGCAATATCAACACTTTTTTTTTTTACAACCAGTGATCCACCTCCGAATTCCTGACCTCTTAGCCCGATAACATGCTCGTTATTTTATTATTAAGTGATTAAGAAACATTGACAAAAAAAATACTACTACAAACTTACAAAGTAAGGTCTTTAGTACTTCCTGCCTAAAAGCTTGATTTTATGCTTTTGCTAACTAGCACTTTCTAAAGGGGCCACTGGCCTACTGAGTCAACATCTTCAGCTCACAATGTTCCAGGTGCAAGTGCTCGGAACACCAGAAAGGAAAAAATGCAGATTCAACGAAACAGAAGCCTCTCTGTTACATGGCTAAAATCAGAGATGTATAAATCTCAAAGGTTGAAGCCAATGGAGTGAACTCATTAAGATTATCATGTTCCATTAATAATGCTTTACCACTATCAGAGCCGCTTCACAATTTCTTCAGTTGCACGCTTGTAGTATGTCATTCTACGTATGGAATTTAATGCCTCTTCAGTATCCTGGCATTTGAATGCTGCTGCAAATGTTTCAGACCAGACTTTCATTTTCTCTTGTACCTGAACCAACATGGTATCAAATTATCAATTATTAGCTGTCATTGTGAACAACTCTGTACATGCACCATAAAGCTGGAATCAGCAAAAGCATCATGCCATCATTAAACCACA
This sequence comes from Suaeda aralocaspica, assembly GCA_016808085.1. Classification (NCBI taxonomy): domain Eukaryota; kingdom Viridiplantae; phylum Streptophyta; class Magnoliopsida; order Caryophyllales; family Amaranthaceae; genus Suaeda; species Suaeda aralocaspica. Next base: position 9,498,889 of record PYUH01000036.1, on the reverse strand, counting down.
AATGATTACAATCTAAAAGATTTCCAAATAAGTCAACCCTGGCAAAATTAATAAGTAATAGTCAATTTCAGATTTAGAAAGAAAACCTAATAGCCATACCTCTGCCTGGATCCTCTTTAGCGTCTGAGAATCAGGAGCTTCTTCAACAGATTCTCTGATTTCCATAATCTGAATCAAACAAAAAGTTGTCTTCTTAGTCAAGCATGCCAATGACTTGAAAAGTTAGAAACATTGCAAGCTATCGTTAAAATACAAGATACCACACTCAGTAGAGCCACAAAGTTTGCAAGATCTCTATATGAAGCCCTTGTCACTTGGACCTTTACAGCTTGTTTGGTTCACTTTTAGTAAGGAAAGGGAAGAGAAGGGAAAAATTAAGAAAGTGAAAGGAAAGGAAGTTAAGACACAAAGTGACTAAAATTAGTTAACAAGTTTTAATTTTTACAGGTTTAAATTTTGCTTTCCTCCTAAATTGGAGGAAGAGGTGAGTACGACTATGAGTGTGTGACTGAAGAAAAGGTAAAGCCACCCAGGCAACAGAGCGAATGATGGATTGATGGGGTCTTGCCGATTGTGGACATTTAGTCAAGTGTTGGGTGAAAAGTTTAAGAATTAAGTTTTTCTCTTGGGTGAAACCCACCCGGTTGCTGACTGCAGCACTATCGCACTTGGAGCACTCGTTTCCCACCTGACCAGACAAGTTTAGCCCAGTTAACAGTGCAATTAGCGCGCTGAGATTTTTTTTCTGGATTTTCAGTCCTTGTTTCTTTTCCACTATAAATAAGTAGTATTTCTAGATCTTTGAACGCCACTTTTCATCATTCCTACACCTAGTTTTAGACCTAATTTCCTTTTAAGCATTAGCTTCTGTCAAATATTTTGTTACATAAACTTTCAATCAACCAATCGTATTTTCCAGGTGTTATTCTTTCTTGTTATTTAATTCATGCTGTATTAATGTTAATGTTTATTTAGTTTGTTACTTATAAATTCAATTATTTTCGATGCCATCTAGGTTTTGGGGGTCTATGAGCTTGCAATGAAATAAATTGGTAGTAAATTAGTTTGTGCTAAATTCCTATTACTTGGTTTGGTCGCTTGCAATTAAATGCTGCGAGATTAAGTTGTTAAGTCTAGTATTGTTGAGTTATGCACCGAGAGGTAGAAACCCCACATAGACTTGGAGTAAAAGGCGAACAAGTTTAGTAGGGAGAACCTGCGAGAGGATCTAAGTTTTGAGGGAAACTTGACTCAATAGAGCTAGCATGCCCTTGTTTAGCGGAACTAAAAGACTTGTTTTTGAGCTACTATTTGATATCATTGTTCGTTCGTATAAAACCTATGGCCTACACCTTTTAGAAATATTTAATCTCTTAGTTTAATGTGGATATCTTCAAGTAATACAAGTGTCAGGTATGTAAACAAGTCACCTTCTACTGCACATTAGACAAAGTTGAACCAAGTAGATTGGTTTTGGGCATATAAATAGAATCTTCTTTTGTCATAGAATGATCATTGAGGCATAAACTAGGCTATTTGTAAGAAAGAAAAAACTGACAAATCATTTGGACAAGAAGGTTTTCAAGGCCTCATAAACTATGAGTTTCCATCTTACCATTGGATTTTTCTATACTATTAGTTTCCATGTTATTCATGATAAAAATAAATCTTGTACAAATGGTAACACTCATTGGGGTTTTTTAAAGAGAGAAAGGGTATATTTTACAAAGAATATCGATAAGTTGGTATCTAAACTAGGAAACCAGGAGGAAACCTCGGCTAAAAAAGGTGGGTCCCTAACCAATTCTATAACAATTGATGTATTTATTTACGTAGTAATTTTTATTGTTTCATATGTTTTAGTTTTAAATTTTTTTTATTAATATGATGGGTCATAATGAAAGTGACACTAGTATACTTGAGAGAGTTTTACCGTTAATAAAATCGGGTATCACATGAGTTGCTAATTTAAGAAATATGTTGGTATCATTGGAGGTGAGAAACAACTCAGTTTGTATTACGATACTTAAATTTAAATCTCACCATTGGAGAGGGGAAAAAGCAAATTTCAGATGACAATTGTAAAGACGAGACTGATGGTATGACAAGCTAGAAAATGTGATCCTATGGATCTGAAATTATCTCACCTCAGCTAGCAACTCTGGATCTGAAACAGTCTGCTCTTCATCAACATGTACACCCTGTAGTTTCATCTGCCATGGTAGCCATAGAATGCATTAAACATCAAATTTATCTTGATGGAAGTTTCATGAATTAAGTGGGAGATATTGTAGAAGGTCAAACAACATCCTGAAACAATTTGTTAGGTAACAGAGAACAAAAGCTACATCTCACTTAAAACTCGAGGAGCATAAAACAATACACTTGACCCCAAACTATCAAACAAGTTGCAGCTTATCAGTAGTGATTCAAAGAGACAAAGAGACAGCCATACAAGAATTTTTTTTAAAAGAGGGAAGAACTAGAAACCAAACCAACTGCAACAGTAACATAGAACAAGCGAGAATTATGACAAACATTTCAAACCAGGAACAAAGGTAAGAAACAAAAAAGTCTTGGAACTTATCAAGAAGAGACTAGAGAAATTGGTCATTTAATGTCGAGCACTCAAGCTGGCCAGCTCACCATCTCCTTGATGGTCACGAACTTGCCGTGAAAAAAAAAAGAGGGAAAATAAGTGGTCGCCCTAATTATTTTGTTCTTTAAGAGTAGTTCTACCCTATAAGTTAACATGATTTTATAGCTAAATTTTTTCCAAGGAATCAACTGTTGGCCTGCTAGCAGCGACAGGAAAGTGTGTGAAGTTCCATACCGTATTACTGCCCTCAAATTTTCCCGGCACAGCAGCATATAGTTGTTTCACATCTAGCATCTCTCAACATTAATTCAATTACAATGAAAGAAGCTCTAGCACGGATGGCAATAGATCGAGTTTGGGTGAACGAGACTAGACCTGTTTAATATTTTATAGATCCAGACCCACCACAGACTCGCTAGGTCAATAATTTTCAGACACAGATCAGTAAATTCTAAGAGGTCCCCAGGTCCTAACTTGGTCCCAAATGGATTCTTAGATCTAATTTTAACCGGATCTAACATATTTTTTACCCCAAAAAATGCTTTGGATTTACCTCTTAAATTCTACCTCATGCAGCTGTGTCTCCAATTGCCTTCAAAAAATGCTTTGACTACAGTGCTTAAGTCATTCAATCAATCAATCAACCAACCAACCAAAGTCATAGTCCCATAATTAAGGTTAGCTACATGAACCAAAATTGACCATTCTGTGTGGTCAACCACATAAATTTTTCTATTTCATCCCCTACGATCGAGAACCTTATTCTCCTGAATTTAATAGCAGCAAATTTTCGGTCTCCTTCTACCTTATTTGAGATCTCCATAATCCTACTCATCAAATAGGTGTTCCTTGAGCTCTTCGTCTCACATGTCTAAACCAACATGGGCGGTTTTCCCCTGGTTTACTTGCAATGTCTACAATACAAAATTTCCTGCGGATAACTTCATTTTTAATTATATCCCTTAGAGTGCTCACACACATCCATCTCAACATCCGGATCTCTGTAACCCCTACCTTTTGAATGTGCTCCTTCTTAGAAGCCCAAAAATATTAAGCACTACATGCTATGTGATTTAGCAAAATCAATTAGAGCTATGTCTAGTGAATTTCAATCCTTTTCTGCCATAACCCCCTAAAGAAAGCTTAAAATTTATTTGCAATATTAACAATAAGGAGAACAATTTGCCTACGCAAACGAAGTACTGCACTTATATAGAACAGCTATACTAACATTTATAGTAATAAGGTTCTCCCAAAAGGTCAAAACAATGACATTTTAATATCGAGTTAACAACTACTTAGGGGACTAAAGTTTGGTTTTATTTTGGTTTTGGGGACTCAATTTTTTTTCTTAGGGTTAGGGGACTAACTTAAACACCGTTAACTTGAGTATCACATTAGCAGTTTATTATCAAAGTACATCTCTTCCCATTCTACAACTATGGAATGACAACAACAATAACAACAACAACAACAACAAAAAAATAAAAAAAAAACAATAACAATAATAATAATAATAATAATAATAATAATAATAATAATAATAATAATAATAATAATAATAATAATAATAATAATAATAATAATAATAATAAATGATTTCCCTTCTACTATTACTACTAGAAATATAAATAGTTGAATTGCGAAGAAATTTTTACTGGAGTTGATATAATTTTAACTATAAATTGCGCTGGTAATTTTATCTACTTTTAATTTCATATTTTCATATATGCCTTTGATAATGAATTATAATTTTTTTCGTTGAACAATTAGCTGTTTTTTATATTATTTTTCTAATATGGATTTATACTAATAAATTTTTTTTTTTTTTACTTTTAACATCAAAGTTAACGGGGTTTAATATTAGTTCCCCAAACCTAAGCAAATAAATTTGAGTCCCCAAAACCAAAATAAAACCAAACTTTAGTCCCCTAAATGAGTGTTATCTCTTTTAAGGTCCGTTTGGTAGGGCGTAAAACGTTTTCCCCGGAAACTGTTTTCCCATTTTACATTGTTTGGTTTGGAGTAAAATAGTAAAATGTAAAACTTAGGATGGAAAACCATTTTACACCATATTAAAAACATTTTCCCTCAAAATTGGGAGGAAAACCATTTTTCATTACACTTATAAGGAAAAAGTTTTCCAAACCAATTGAAATAATTGATTTTTCATTCAACCAAATAATGGAAAATGCTTAAAATGTAAAACCATTTTACATGCAACCAAACAACGAAAACTCATCATGAAAATGAGTTTTTTAATGTAAAACTATTTTCATCCGAAAATGTTTTACACCCTACCAAACGGGGACCCTCAATATCATCCCCCCCCCCCCCCCCCCCCCAANCCCCCCCCCCCCCCCCCTAAAATTTAAATTTCCCTATAAACATCGAAGACCACAATAATCAGCTTCATGGAACAAAACACTCAGTCAACTAAAATAAATGACGTGTGACAAACCTCAAAAACAACAATAACACTCCACAAGACCTTGTTTTACGAGGAAAAAAAAATTCATGAAACGGGTGTCCTATTTCCATTTAAGTTAAGGGAGATTTAATTAGGACAGTTCAAATTGGTCAGGTAAAGGATAATTCTAGGATGCAGGTACTGTATCATAATGAGTCACGTAATTTTCTTTGGGGCAATATCTCACAACTCAACCTAATACATATAGTCATACAGATACAATATAACATCCATTTAACCTTCATGCTGAAAATAATTCTTGGATGTTTTGGCATTTCTATGTCCCGAAATATTTCTCAATATTATGGCTTGTCAGGATAAAAAAAAAAGGCTTCATATAGTTTCTGGGCCTAAAATAAATCTTTTTTTTTCAGCCAACAACTACAAGTTGAAAACACTATGTTAATCAAGATCCAGTCATCATTACTAGAAATTAGAAACAGTAGAAAGTAAAGCTTTCGAAGAGGTGTGGTTTGTTCTATAGTGGATACTAATGATTAAGAACACATTGTTGTAATACCAGAGATCACATTACTAAATGTCTCATTAGCTTTTTCTATAACGGAAAAGTATGACAAAGCGGTTGGCCACCAGTTTGCTCTTTGAATCAGGAATAACAAATTGCACTTTTTTGGGTAAGGCCCATAGGGCTAACAAAAGCCTCTCCAACAATGTGGCTGCAAACAACTAACCTTAATTACTCTACTTTAGATCAAAGTCTAACCGACGGAATGGAATTCAAGCAAGGTCAAACTAAACAGCAAACTAAAGGAAAACATGTAGAGCAGATGAATGCGGTTCAAGAACTTCAAATATAATCCCAATCGTTGGATTTATAACCCAACTATCTTTCAAGTAATTAAAAAATATATTTCATTGTACTCACAAGGTATATAGCTCTTGATAGGGAATTCTTGAGTGTCCGGTATGCATCAATAACTCGAGATGATTGCTCAGCAGCATACTCTCTTTCATTCTGATCACACAGAAATAATTAGCCAACTTAGAAAGTTACAAGAACCAGAAATATTTCCATATATTATAAGCCTTATAAATAACAACCTTGGACTTCGAATGAACTAGATCAGGATGCAGTTTCTTTTGCCATTCTTTATACATGCCCTCCAAATTACTCTCCTCAATGTCATATTTTTGTTCTCTGTAAGCATTCAAACATGTACATTTCAAAGTATTAGTAAGTTTAAAATTTTAATGCATAGGAATAATTCCTTCCAACTACAAGGGGCATTACCAAGGGACTAAATTGTTTATCAAAGAATACTACCATCCACAATAACAACATTATATTATGCTGTTACACCTGAAGGAATTCATATAGGACGAACTTAACAAAAACTAAATTACATTATCAATAGTAACAAAAACTAATGACATACACCATGAGCAAAGTCAGCAAACAGGCATTCAAATAATTTATTATTCCAAGTCCTTCTACCTTACTTAAGAACAATTTTGCTTGTTTACTCAACTTCCCCGATTTCAGTTGAACTTGCTCTTCAATCTTAGGCTCTTAGCTAACTTCATGAACAAGTTTGGTTCACATATATGCTAACTGCTAAGTTCAAATAAGTCAAATCGATTGAACATAATACACAAGTTAACTGACACTTACATATCACTAAATAAGCGAAAACATATAATATTAGCATCGTCATGTTTTGCACCCCAAACATATCAGAAAAGCTCCTGTTAATCCTAGGAATAGGGAGACAGTTTCGAGTTATGTTTTTTCACCTTCCTTTAGTTACTCACTTACTCCATCGCTTTTCCTCATCATTTTTTTCTTTAATTTATTTTTTATTACAAGTTGTCGTTCCAATATTTTTTGCTTACCACATTTGCTCATTCACAATTTCCGAAGCACAACTTCAAATACCAATCTCTACGTTACGTATAGGTAATTATACAACCAAAAAAATTATATAATTTGGAAAGCATCATATAAATTAAACAAGAGTCCATATGATTATATGAATATGTTATTTTTTCATATGTCCTACCAACTATATAGAGTAGGAGGGAGCAGTATTACTCATAATAGTTATAGGTTAAAAACTGCGAATCGAAATTCTACAAAACAACAAAGCAGCAAATCATATTCAGCTGAGGGATAAAGACTGAGGAAGTATTATTATTCATAATAGCTCAAAAACTGCGAATCGAAATTCTACTAAATAACAAAGCAAACGATAATCAGCTCCAACAATTCACAAAGAAAGAAATGAAAAATAATAGGAAAATAACAACTAATGAATCACTGAAAGTAGCATGAATTACAAGTCCTGGAAACTATGCTTACATTTGGAACAAATTTGCATTTATAACAATAATAAATATCCGACAAAAATATCATACGTAATGTGTATAAAAGAAATCTTACAGTCCAAAAATCCGGAAGTAATCAAGAGAAGGATCAAGAGGTTGAATACAACGACAAGAATCGCAAACGAGAAAAAGCGCAGAAGTCGTTGTAGGAGACGAGTTACAGTTCCAGCAACAACGAACCTCAGAATTCGAGCAAAAGAGGTTGAATAATGGATTTTGAGAGAAATTTACAAGAAATTTGGAATCATGAGGAAGTTGAGAAGATGAAGGGAGAAATGGAGAATGTGAATTGAAGGTTTTTAGAGAAGAAGATGAAGTTATTGGTTGATAGTATGTGCGGAAGAATGCTGAGAATAGACGCCATTGTTGTGGTTTGAAGGTTTTCATGAGATTTTGTTGAAAGTTTTGCTTTGACATGAGAGGAAGGTGGTTAAATTAAAAACCAAAATTGGGGTGCGTGGCGTTAATTGGAACTGTCACAAGTCACAAGTCACAGGTCACAACTCATAATTTGGCGGAGCGGTAAGAGTGAAAGGGGTGAGGTACTTGAGCGCAATTAAAATGGGTGGGGTCCACAGATTCTTACAATATTTAATTTTTTAATTAAAGTTGCAAGAGAGTTGGTTTAGTGAAAGTAGACCCGTAGATTTGTGACACGAACCGCCAACTCGACACGAGTACGATCCTTTATTAAAGGGTTTGGGTCGAGGAATATAACCTGTTAAAGTACACGGGTTGACACGACACGACCCATTTATTAAACAGGTTGGGTTAGGGTTGAAGGGGTTCAACTCGTTTAAGTAAATAGGTCGACACGACACTACACGATTCTACCTAATTTTTTACTTTAGTACGTAAAAGAAGACATGATACGCTAACTCAACACGAAATCGACCCATTATTAGCGGGTTTGGATCAAGGATGTCAATCCATTTAAGTACATGGGTTGGCACACACGACTCGTTTATTAAACGGGTAGGGTTAGAGTTGGAGCGGTTCAACCTGTTTAAATAATTGATACGACACGATTTATAGGTCTAAGTGAAACAGTATATTATTAATAAAGGGACACAGTTTTTTAATGTTGTACCTTATTTTGCAGTTGTTGTTTTGACCAACAATGTTTTCATTTCTGTTTTATTTGATCATTTTTCATTTCTATATTTTTTCTTCATCTCTCTACAAAATTCCCAAACGTAATAGAAAATGTATGATTTTCACATTGTAGTGGTTTAGTGGGAGCAGGAAGGTAAAAATTGTGGTGTTATCCATGAAGAGTAGGTGAAGATTGCGGTGGATATAGTAATAGTAGCTTGTTTCCATTAGGCTTTTTAATTGTGCATTATTGTGTTCTTTTTTATTCATAATTTATGTATTCCTTGTTAAGTACTTATTACCTATTGTTAACTGTTTTTTTTTTTGAATGCACCTACACTTTTCACTTTCCATGATGAATATTGATTTTAAATTACGATTATTATATTTTAAAGTACGATTATTATTGATTGCATATGACAAAAATATTCCAAAAAGTATTATTACTAATGTTTATATAATGTAGTAGTAATAAACCAAACTGAATACACATGACCGCAACAAAACTAAAACGTCAGCAGCTGAACTTAACTCAGTTCAACTTAAAAAAACCGTCTGACATTAAAATCTATATACTTCCAATAGGTGACGATCTTATCACGTAGAATAAAGTTACGATTACTATTGTAGTGTCTCAAGTATACTTCCGACAAGTTATTATAGTAAAGGATACCTACACTCATATACTTCCGATAAGGTAATAAAGTCAAGCATACCTAGACAAAATAGTATCTACGAGGGTAAGCCGGTCATTGTACTCAATTTACACGTGGTATTTATTTTACTTATTCCTTTTTCTAATTTTAATTCAAGCTTGTTAAGTCTGCAAATTTATGTACGTCAGTTCAACATGTATTATTAAAGTCGTAAGTTGTGTTATTAAAGTCATTGGTATGCATTATTGAAGTTTTCTTAATAGGGTAACCGAGTCATTGTTATGCCTTTTCAATTCATATTGAACTCAAATTTACTGAAATCAGTTATTATAATAACAGTAAAACCAATAATAATAATAATTATTATTATTATATGATTTGTAACAACTTCTTATTAATTGTATTAATTCTATTACTGTATACACTGTTTTGTGTACATACTACTAATTGTCCTCATGATTTAACTTCATAATACCATCAACTATTAACGCTACACTTCAAATTTAACTTCATAATTATAGAAAAACAAATTAAGCAAATAATTGCATACAATATTAAATCATCAATGATATACATCGATACGTAACATACATTCATCATCAATACTAGATATATAGTTTTACCACCTACAATAACATAAGTATCACATCAAGTACTATTTCATGTAATAAGACAATATACATTTGGTCTCAGGTACGACATGCCTAACGTACTAGCTGAATCGCCATTACGATTCCAACGACTATTGTCAATATTTTCATCCAGAACACAATCCCCCGAACTTTGCGTCCAATTACACCCAACCCGGGGATTAGAGGACCGACCCCATCGACATGCTCGTCCTCCATCCACAAGAACATGTTACACGAATGGCATTTCAAATATGCCTTCCCCGGATTCAAGTCCGAATGAGATATATGTATAGTACCAAAACGAGGTGGGCTACAATTACACATAGGTGGTCTAAGCACCAAAGTGTATGGCATTACAAGTTGTACAAATTACTTAGGCAGAAAATTTTTAAAACAAAAAATATAATTGAAAAATTATGTTTTGGAGCAATTGCAATAATTTAAGCCTACAAACTGATTTGGCCGAAAACCTTATGAACATACATGAACTTATAAAAAACAAGTATAAAACAAAATTAAAAACCAAAAAAACAAAAAAATCATTGTTCCTTGTCAGTGGGGAAGCCACAAAAAAAAGATACACAACCCATCTACTTGGTACGGAGATTCTCCTACTATCACACATGGTTCAAGAACAATTATATCCATATTCCTACTCTACTTACATATACTTGCATTCCTACTTGGACAAATTGCATTGTTAGATTAGTCACTAACGACCAATTGAACAAAATATAGTTACCTACTATCAACTTAACGCTAATGCAACGTTATTACTGACTAATCAATAATTGACGAAAATATTTTACAAGTATTAAAAACTCAGATTATGTAAAACTATAACACCAACTCATATACACCATTATTATATAACAACTCATATACACCATTAATATTGTACAAATACAACAAATATAGTATGGTATCGTACTCAAATATAAACTATGAAACTAAAATTTCGACAAATTAGTGGAGCTGCAAACAATGGTATACTTCATCTTTACTTTGGGGGTAGAGTGCTTATAATGCAAGTCGAGTTCAAGTATGCGCTTGTTCGGCTTGACCTGACTCGTTAACATCTTAAGTCGGATACGAAGTTATTCAATCTGAATCAAGCCGAATTTTGATTGAGTTTTGAGCTAGCTTTGATCAAGTTTTATCGAGTTTTTATCAAATAATTTTGAAATGGTATCTTCTTTTTAGTATTTTGCTATTTAGTTTTATTTTATTCCAATCAAACTATAATCGAGTTATAATATTTGACTAATATGTTTAATAAAATTAATTATAATTTAATTAAACTCATATTTCAATATTATAGTTGAAAAATATATCTATTGAGCTTCTCCCGAGCTTCTCGAGTTGAGTATTCAATTGCTAAACTCAACTACTTAATATTTCTAGTGGAACAAGATTTTGAGTCAAGCTTACTCGACCCGAGATTCTGACCGAATATTGATCGATTTGATACTGAGTAGGTCACGCGCGAGTTTTGTTGTCTCCTAAGCACCCCTACGTTGGGTTTTGGAAACCAGGGACGTCATTGGGGCAGGCTAGGTGTGATACCCCATATTTTAATGTATTTTATGAATTATTCTAATATTTATAAATTACATTTTTAATATTTATAAAGAAAGAATAAGAGTCAAATTATTTATTTTAAGGATTTATTATTTTTATAAAGTAGTTCATAGCATTTTAATATTTATTAAAGGGGTTTTAAAGTTTTCAAATCGGGTTTTATAAATATTTCCTTAATTGAAGGACACAAAAGTAATTTCCATTATTATAGGTATTTTTACTAATTTCACAAAATCATATTTTGGGCCTATAAGGGTGTGATCTCTTTACAAGATTGAGCGGGAATGAAATGCAATGGATTAGAATGAATTGGATTGAATTAGAATTAATTATTATTTGAACTAATTAATTTTTTGTTGCAATAATATTACACATAAGGGGTATAATAGGCATCCACAATATAACAGTATTTTATAACACTCCCTCTTGGATGTCCATTATAAAACAAAAATACATCATTTTATAATGCGCATGTGCAATGTCGCCTCATTAAAAACCTTACTAGGAAAACCCAGTGGGAAAACCATGGCTAAGAGAAAAAGAGTACAATGCGCATTAACTCCCCCTCATTATGTTATTTGTTGAGATCCTTGAGACAACGCAACCCAATTTGATAAACTAATTTCTTGAATATTGTAGTCGGGAGCGCCTTAGTAAATAAAACTGCCAAATTTTCCTTGAACGAATCTGTTGGACACTAATTTCACTATTCTTTTGAAGGTCACGTGTGAAGAAATGTTTTAGTGAAATGTGCTTGGTCTTGTCACCTTTAATGTACCCTTCCTTGAGTTGTGCAATGCAGGCTGCATTATACTTTAGTAGTTGGATCTTGTTTTCCACATAATAGACAACAATCTTCTTGTATGTGCTAAATTAGAGACCTTAGCCGTACACATTCTCGACTAGCCTCATGAATTGCTAAAATTTTTGCATGATTAGAAGAAGTAGCAGCAATGGTTTGTTTCCTAGAGCGCCAAGAGATTGCAGTACCACCATATGTAAATACATATTCAAATTGTGATCGAGCAACATGAGGATATGATAAATACCCTGCTTTTGCAAAACTAACTAATTCTTCTTAAAGGTGTTAGAAAAGACAGCGAAATATATGCTTAACCCCATTCCAATGCCTTCAGGTAGGACATGAGCTAAACCTTGCTAATAGATTAATAGAGAACGATATGTCGAGTCTTGTGTGACTAGCACGATACATCAATGCACCTATTTGATATACGTGTTTTATGTTATGCTTTTCCCTCATTTTCGGTTGATTCTTGTGCTAAATAGTTAAGTTTGTGGCTTTGTTTTGATTAAATATCGTATTTCGATGTTAAGTTATGTTTTGGAACGGTTTTAGCATCTTTAGTTGACTTTTAGAACTTTTTACGGTTATTTTATACTTTTTCGGTTATTACGCGTGGTTTTCGGTTTTGTTTATATGTTACAGGAGCGTAATAGAGAGTTATGAAGTCATTAGAAGCTAAAACGAGTCAAAAAGTACTTACCTCGGGACACGTGCCAAGTTACGAGAAGCCACAAACGAGATTCGAAGAATCGAGCAAAGAAACAAGAAGGATCGTCAAAATATAGTCATGCAAGCTAGATGCGGGCGCAGCCTTTAGTTCCCTTGTGATCTATGCGCCCGCAACATAAAACAGCAGCTTCAGAAAAGCCAAAATAGGTTAGCTGCGGGCGCAGGGAACAACGGTCTTTTGACCTATGCGGGCGCAGCTAGCGTATTTCTTGCCTCGTTCGACTTTTCTTCGCGGTTTTGCTTCATGGGTTTTAATTAATTAAAAATCTAAATACTATATATACTCAATGTAAAGGGGGAACGACCCTAACTAGTTTTTATCATACTTTTAGACCTAGGAATCCAAAATTTATTATTCTCTCTAGAATTTTAGAATTAATTACTTTGTTCAACAATTCAAGCTTTCCATTAATGCAATTTAATCATTAATTTGGTACTTTCTTTCCTTATGCTTTTCAATTACTTTAATTTCATGAATCTCTTTAGCTTCTTAGTTTTTAGTTTAGATTAATTAATTTTGCTATTTTTGATTCTTAATTTAGTTTTGTTAGTAGTTATTTTAGTTTTGATTCTAGTTTTAATTATGTTTTTGTTCATGATCATGTTGTTTTATTTTAATTTTGTTTTTGTTCCCTTAATTATGAGTGAGTAGTCATTTTCTCTAGGCTTAGGGGATCTATGATCATGGTGTGAATTTAATTTATGTTTCTAATTAGTTCTTGCCTTTCAATTGAATTCCTATTATTGATTTCTAGCGATTGCAATTAAATTGTGGCCAGATTTAGTTGTAAGTTAGGTTATTGTTGAAATCGAGGCCGAGAGGTAAGATTACCACAATTAGACCACTAAATAATAGGCAAAACGAATTTATGCGAGCGAGAGCCGGTAAAGGAGTTTTGAGGGAGTCTAAGTTCGAGAGAATTAGTGAGCCCTAGTTCAATGAATGCCAATGAATTGATTAGTGAGCGTTAACTGAGTTTGTTGATTAATCATAGTGAACCGATAGCCCTAGGTTCCCATTAATAGAGTTTAATCCAGAATTTCTCGTCATTTCCCTAGTTTTATTCTTAGTCTTCTTAGTTTTAGAAATCATTTACCGAAATTTCCACCAAGGCCCCTTACACACTTAATGCTTTTTAAAACTAGTAGAATTTAATAGCTTCCCTGAGGATTCGAACCCTACTTCCCTAGCTATATTAGTTAGAGTTGTTCAATTATTTTTGAGAGGTGTGCAATAGCCTGTTCACTATTGCACTTAGATATGGTACTTCGGGACCAAGAATCTCTTCATCATTTTCCTGTAGGCGAAAGTGATCTTTATCAACATCTAGTGATTCTACAACCATAAGGCTAGTTAACGGATGTGCTTTATCCATATAGAATCTTCTAAGCACCTTCTCTGTGTATGTAGTTTGATGCACAGGGATTCCTTCTTTTAGGTGCTCAATTTGTGGCCCTTAACAAAATTTTGTTTTACCAAGATTTTTCATTTCAAATTCTCTTTTCAAGTATTCCATTGTTATTGAAATCTCTCATGGAGTTCCGATGATAATCAAATCATCAACATAGATGGCAATAATCACAAAACATAACCCAAATTTCTTTATAAAAATATAAGGGTTGATAGGGTCATTTTTATAATTTTCTTTCAACAAATATTCATTAAGGCGATTGTACTACATACGTCCTGATTGTTTCAATCCATAAAGGGAACTATTCAACTTAATACAATGTTGTTCTTGAAAATACGAATCAGTTGCTCCAGGCAACTTGAAACTTTCCGGAAGTTTCATGTATATATCATTATCCAGTGGGCCATATAAGTAAGTTGTTACAACATCCATTAGTCGTAAATCAAGTCCATGTCTTACTGCCAGACTAATTAAGAATCTGAAAGTAGTTGCATCCACCACAGAAGAATATGTCTCCTCAAAATCAATACAAAGTCTTTGTGAGAATCCTTGCGCAACTAAACGTCACTACTACATTTAGAAGCAAATGCGACACTTATTTATCGTTGCATTAGGCCTTTTCAATCGTCACATTACACCTAAGGCGACGGCTCCTCGACCGTTACTTAATGCAACGGTACGTTCATCTAATGCGATTTCCTCTAGCCGTTGCATTAGGCGTTGCATTACCCTTAATGCAACGGTTCTCTAGGCCTAATGTAACGCTTGTGTAGTTTTTGGTGACCGTTGCATTAGGTCAAATGCAACAGTTTAGTTGATATAATGCGACACCTCTTACTCTTAGGTGACCGTTGCATTTGGCCTAATGCAACACTTTGTAATTTTTGGCAACCGTTACATTTGGTCTAATGCAACACTTTGTTTAATCTAATGCAACACCTCTAAGGATTATTGCAACATGAACCTAATGCGACGGTTTTTTCCCATTTAGACCGTACCGTTGCATTTGATATTAAGATATTGCATGATATAGAGATGATCACCTAAGGCTAATAATTAATAATTCATACACACCTATATTATATTGGTGATAAAATACACGAATTAATTTCAATAATGACTATCGTAATAAGCAACCATATATAAGATCGATTTTCATTAGATTATGATTAGATATTTTACAAAAGTCAAATTTGATAAAACTTAAACATACTTGATCTCCATACAAAAGCGCGTGACGAGTAATGATTACAACTAAAATATACTCCCTATACATACGTATTAAACTCGCTGCACAAAACGGCAAAATCTATACAAGACAACGACTATAGTGACCAAAGCTGCTGATTCTTCATTCTTCCATAACTTGACCTTCAAAGCATGCCTCCTCGTTTGATCCATCGACTTGATGTGCAACCTATACATACATATTTATAAAGTTTACAACCAACACAAGGCCATTAAGCATATATAGGAAGCAAAACACATTGCAAACTTAATATAAAACTAATCATAAGGCATAACGATTTTATTACAATCACGAAGCAACAAATTATGAGCATGAGCATAAGGAATGCAATTAAATATGCATACTTTAACTGTTCAGAACTTCTACTATTACTATTGGTATTACTATTCAAACTAAGCAAGAAAGGACATATAGGATTATAAGGTACTCAGAAACTAGGATGTGCAAGATGCACTCAAGGCATTCGCTGCAACAAATCAGTTTAAATTGACTGCTCCTTATTCTACCCCAAACAATCAATTTAATTTAAACCTAGACTATAAACCACTTATGGGAGCTAGTTGGGGATGGAAGAATGTTTGCAAGGTTAAGGAGAGAATGAAAGATGAATTTGTGAGGAAGGGTTGGAAGGATGGGGTGCCATATACTATTTTTGTTGGTTATAAGGCCATTTCTGCTCAAGGGGAAAGGAAGTCTTGGGCTCAGTGGGTGTGGTGTGACTTAAATGTACCTTCCCATGCTTTTATTTCTTGGTTGGCCATGATTGGAAGGCTGAAAACCAGGTGCAGGCTTCAGCATTTACATATAGCTGCCTCTGATTTGTGTGTATTGTGTGGCAGAGATAGTGAATTTGAGCAACATTTGTTCTTTAATTGTCAATGTTCTAGAATTTGCTATCAAACTCTTTGTTCATGGATGGGGGTTGATTCAGGTGAGGAGTGCAGCCTTAGTTTGGTGTGGCAGCAGTGGTTAAAAACTGGTGCAGGATGTGTGCAGCAGGCTGTTCTAGCCTACACTCTAGCTGCAGCTGTATATTTCATCTTGAAAGCTAGGAATGATAAGCTTTGGGGAGAGGTTTCTTGCAATATGCAGATGTTGTTAAACAAATTCAGAGCTGTGTGAAGCTTAGAGCTCAAAGATTGAAGAAGTTACATGTGAATGCAGGTGATAGGGAATGGATCAAGCAGAGGTTAGGAGACATTTGATGATCTGTTTGGCTGCTCTGTCCAAACTGCAGTTGGTGCAGCATGCAACAGTTCAGTCTGGCAGTCCCTGGTTTGTGGCTGGTGTTGCAGTTATTTTCTGTTTGGCTTTCTACTGCTGGTTTGGCTTTTGTGGTGGATTGTTTTGCAGGTCTAGTGGGTGTTTTAGACTGTTATGGTTGCTGTTTTGTCAGCCTGCTCTGCTGATCTGTTTGGTCAGCCTATTATGGTGTTTTTTTTTTTTTTTTTTTTTTTTTTTTTTTTTTTTTTTTTTTCNAAACCAGGTGCAAGCTTCAGCATTTACATATAGCCTGCAGATTCAGATTTCAGTTTTGATTGGTTTTTGCTGTTTTTGTTTAGCTTTATGTATAGTTGTTTGATATGGCTGTTTTTGTTTAAACCTGGACAAAGCCCCCAAAGCAACAATAACTGGACTGAAACAGTACCAATTTATGCATTAAAAACACTACACAAGTTCATCATATAACAGCAATAACGTTATTTGTAAGTTAATTAGCTTTTGTATACGTGTTTCAAAAATTATATAGTAACCTGATTTGATGAATCCACTGCAACAGAAGAAGGCCCACCAATTGCAGACTTGGCCGTAAATGCACTCATTGAATGTAGACCACCAAAAGAATCAGGAAGAACAAGGTTTGTTGTAGGGTTAAGTTGTTGAAGCCTCTCCACCCAATCTTTCTCGATTACTTGTAAATACTCTTGCGAAAGAACAAAGTTCGAACTGCATCCCTTGTTCAAAATAGTCTTAGTAACACCTGACCCCATAGAGGTGTAGACGGCCAGTGTGCTCAGGTTTCTTGATTACTGCAAAGTAGGGATCCTTATTGGCATCTCCTTCATGTCGTTGAGCACTTAAAGCCTCCATTTTTTCCTATAAAGAAAATGACATTAACAGCACCAAAACAAAAACTAAAGCCATTCGATTGCAGCATGACTAAGGTATTGAGTAAGGAAATGAATCATAGGCATTAATTCATTTCCTTACTATTGTATGTTGTGCAATGAATCATAGGCATTAAATAGCATGATTGGACTTTTTCCCTTACTATAAAAAAGTGCATGATCAATTAGCTAAAATTCGCAAAGTATTTTATGTATTAGTGGAGTGAGACTAACCATATTCTCTTTAATTTTCTGATAGCTTGTTTTGTATTTCCTTTTGGGGTTCCTTGTCCTTGACTTGATGTAAACCTTGGCTTGTGAAGGCGGTTCCTTGTTGGGGTCTTCTTTTTGCTATCAATAAAGATTTACATCTATTATCAAAGTCCATAATGTAAGCAAAACCATACAATCATAATTACGTACTGCTACTTACCAACTCATGACGCAACAATGCAAGGGAATTTGGACCTAATGTATGCAGGTCATCAGCCTATTGTCGACTGATACTGTTCTTGTTACTTATTTCCTATTAAAACACCACAACATTAGCAACAATTAGATATGTATGATGAAATCATAGAAGATAATAGTTACAACCATGATATACAACTTTACCTCAACCAGTTCAATATCCCAATATTTTAGAAGATCTTTAAAGTGAGCATCAAGTATTGTGTTTGGGCGGTTTTTCCATCATGCGTCATTTGTATCAAATGCATAATAGTAGCGTTTCTTTACTCGACATTTATACGAACGCCAACATTTACCTACAATCTCCAAGATGCATTTTCTTCTTTCTTCAGCAACTATGTATCTCCCCCAAATTCCAAACAACGAGCCATAACAATTATTAGTACCGTAGATTGTAAAAGAATTACAAAATCACTTTAAAACCTCCTAATTTTTTGCATACCAAGATGTACTTCCAAATGGCGTTGTGTGAGGGTAAACTAGGCCAATCACAGTAATTGAGAGGAGCAAGGTTAGAATTCCTTGCAAGCGTTCCTAAGAATCCTCTAAACTCTTTAACGACTTCTTTTGTGGGGCCAATTGGCTGCCCGAATGAGTTCAGAACAATTAGCTTTCGCTCCTCACTTGTACGTGCATGGACGTAGAGAAGTTTAGTTGGTCATCTACCCTTCTTCTGTGCAGAAACTATATTTATACAAACAAAAACAGCAAAATCACTTAAAGACAACAAAGAGAAACAAAACTGAAACAAACAGGCCAATTACAATAGCAGATCAGCAGAAACTGAACACAGAAGATCAGCAGATTAGGCCAACAAACTGAAAAAACAGCAACACAGTTCTATAGGGGCCCCGGATTTTTGGGTCCCAAATTTTTTGGTCACCTTTCCCAAACCGTCCATAGGTCAAGTTAGACCTAAAAAATTGGCTTAAGGAAAGCTGAAATGGACTTTTTTAGAAGTATTTTGCAAAAAAACAGGAGCGCAAGAATTTCAGTCGCGCTAGCGTGGTAGCGTGACAGAGTTTGTCACGCTGACTGTGCAGCGCTACAAAGCTTGTCACGCTGCAGGTGCAGCGCGGCAGACTTTGTGACGCTGCGACGTTAGCGTGACAAAGTCTGTCGCGCTACGCTATTTTTGTGTTTTTTTTTTGCTTTTTTTTTTCGAGTGAGATAATAATATACAAATACGGACGATGCTAATAAGAAGTCACCAATGAGTTTTAGGAACTAAACTCATAAACCGTGTTTTTAGATTCGATACGAATGGGACTCGAATAAGGGACGTTTGTCTAAATTGCACAGAAATCCTCTCCGATCCCATGGGGATGACTCCAAGTTGTGGTCGAGCGAACCAAAGATTGGACTCGGGGGCGAAGGTACTAACATGACGGAGTGCGTCTGGTTAGCCCATAGGCGACCATTACTAGTTTCCTCTTAACCATACAGAAATTACATTTAGAATCACACAAAAATATCAATTACAAAATTCACAAAAAAAAAAAAGCATTAAATTGTTAGTGAATCACAAAAAAAACTAATTATTTTAACTCAAACCGTTATTAAAATCAATTTAAGGAGCCTAACATGATTAGATTTGTCCGAAAGAATTATCTTGATTAAGCGTTGTAAACAATCAATTTTAAGTCCTTTAACAATAATAACGTGATAAAGCACTAAATAAATAGTGAAGTAACAACTTAAAAGTGCATAAACATGATTTTTAAGGCTCTCAGGAAACGTACCACTTCTTCTTTGAAGATTGTCTTCGTCGAGTAATAATTTGGGCGGAGTTTCGAATTATTGTTTCAATATTATTAAAATTTGTAGCCACTTTTTAGTAAAATAAATAGCAAATAAAATAATAAATAATTATAATAAAAAAAAAAGGTTGTTAAAAGCAATACTCGGATTATTTAAGTATGAGGAAGAAAGTGAGTTAAAAAAAATGTGTTGAGAAACGAAGGAAATGAGGGTTTTTATAACAGCGTGGGAACCCTAATCGCGCTGGGCTGCTAGCGTGGTACATCGTATCACGTTGGACCAGTAGCGCAGGGAACCCTACCACGCTACTAGGGTAGCGCTGTTAGCTTAGTCACGCTGAGCTGTCAGCGTGACTAAATTAACCGCGCTACGTTTTTGAAACATCTTTTTTTGTTTTATTTTATTTATTATTATTATTATTATTATTATTATTATTATTTTATTTTATTCATTTATTTAAAATAGTAAAAGAGGCATTTGGATAAAAAGGTCCGTGAAATAAGAATGAGATTTATTTTTATGCCCAAGTATACTCGATTATCCAATCTTCTAGAGAAATGAGTTTTTTAATCATCATAGAGTCCTGCCGCGGGACAGGGGGACTAAATTAGGTGTCTACAGTTAGCCCCCACTTTGATTGAGTCTGAGTAAGACGACAATCAAAGTATGCTCGAATCGTTTTTCGAGGCTTTCATATCCAGAGCCATGAGCTCCTCATTAACCAATGGGCGTAGCAAATTTTAGAGAGCAAAGGCTCTCGAAACTGAAATCGAAAATAGATTTTAATAAATTCGCTTATTTATCAAAACACTTAGCAAATAAATTAGTATTAGTATTTTGAATAAGTCTTCTTTTGACTGGAAATGAGGTAATAAATTTGCTCATTATTACTATTTTAACTAAATTCGCTTATTTACTGAAATTATTGATAAAATATAATAAATTCGCTTATTTATTACTATTTTGAGTAAATTCGCTTATTTACTGAGATTATTGAAAAAAATGTAATAAATTCGCTTATTTATTACTATTTTGAGTAAATTCGCTTATTTACTGAAATTATTGAAAAAATGTAATAAATTCGCTTATTTATTACTATTTTGAGTAAATTCGCTTATTTACTGAAATTATTGTAATAAATTTGCTTATTTATACTATTAGAAATGAAATAAAAGATAATTTGATGGAGAAAAGTTTAAGTGTAGAGAAGAGGAAATAAGAGAGAGAAAGTAGGTTTAGAGAATAAGAGAATCATTTTGGAAGTTTGAAATGGTAGAAAAAATCAAGAGTCAAGAGGATCGTTTTAGAGGAGAAAAAAGGGTATTTATAAGAAAAATGTGTAGCGCGACAGATTTTTATCACGCTGGCCAGGTAGCATTACAAGTTAATAACGCTGATAGCCAGCGTGACACGCTGTCACGCTGCGCAGCTAGCGCTGGTTACTTGTCACGCTGCTGCGTCAGCACGACTTGCTTGAGCTAGCGCTACGCTAAAACTCTTTTTTTTTTTTTTTTTGTTTTAATCAAATATTGAGCTTATATAAAATTAAGTCCAATAATATAGAGAAGTGGGTTTTATTATTCATCATGGAGTCTTACCACGGGACCGAGGACTAAATTAGATGTCTACAGTTAGCCCCCACTTTGATTGAGTCTGAGTAAGNGAGACTGAGTAAGACGAAAATCAAAGTATGCTCGAATCGCTTTTCAAGACTTCCATATTCGGAACCGAGGGCTCCTTATTAACCAATGGGTGTATCAAGATTTTAGAAAGCAATGACTTCCAGAACATAAAAAACCTTTTTGTTTTCGAAAATCGGAATAGTTATTTTCTAATTAATCGACTTTCTTACTTTGAAATCGAAATATAGAAAATGAGTTTTAATAAATTCGTTTATTTATTAAAACATTGTAAATTCAATTTTATAAGCAAAAGTAATATATTAGTCTATTTATTACTAATCNAATTTTATAAGAAAAAGTAATATATTAGTCTATATATTACTAATCTAGTAAATTCGTTTATTTACTAAAATATCTGAACACAAAGGGTAATAAATTCGCTTATTTATTACTATTTTAGTAAATTCGTTGATTTCGAAAACTACTGTGAAAAAAGGTAATAAATCTTGCTTATGGAATTACTATTTTTAGTAAAATTTCACTTATTTACATTTTCTTTGCTAGGAACCTCATAATTTGTTTTCTTCACTTCACAAGCATGTGAGGAGGACTTTCGAGGCTTCCGACGCTTCTTAGGGCGCGATTTCTTTTTCTTTGTATCTTGATATGTCTTATTATTATCACTATCTCCGTCACCTGCAATAGAATCCAAACACAGAGAGGCCTCCAGAACATCCTTATCAGGGGATTGAGGCAAGTCATTATGAACAATCTCATTAAAAGTGTAAACTGTATTGCATGGCTGTTCTAACATGGGATTTTTCATTGCATTAATAAGATTAAATGTCACTTTATTATCCCCTACAGAAAGGGTTAAACTTCCATTTTTAACATCAATGACGGCACGTGCAGTATGTAAGAAAGGTCTACCTAGAATGATAGGGATATGAGCATCCTCATCAATATCAAGGACAACAAAATCAACTGGAATGAAAAATTTTCCTACTCTAACAGGTACATCCTCTAAAACACCCTTAGGGTATTTTACAGTTCTATCCGCCATCTGCAAAGTAATATTAGTAAATTTAAGCTCTCCCATGTCAAGTTTCCTGCAAATTGATAAGTAGGCACTTGAGTAATTTAAGCCTTATCAATAAATAAAGGACCTATATTACACGGAATTGAAAAACTGCCTGGATCCTTCAACTTAGGAGGAGATTTATTTTGAAGGATTGCACTGCACTCCTCGGTGAGTGCAACTGTCTCTGTTACATTCAACTCACGTTTCCTGCTCAAAATATCTTTCAANAGTTTCGTGCTCAAAATATCTTTCAAAAATTTAGTATAAGTAGGCACTTGAGTAATTAAATCAGTGAAAGGTACAGTAACTTGCAAATTTTTAACTATGTCAAGGAATTTACGAAAGTGATTATCATTCTTACTCCTTGTTACCCTGTTCGGAAAGGGTAACGGCACCTTTGAGGGAGGAATCGTATCGGTAACTGAATCTGCTGCTGGAGCTTGCTTCTTTGATTCTTCCTTCTCCTTTTCTGCAGCTGATTCCTCAAGGTCTTCAATAACAACTGAATTAGTCTTCTGTGTCTCATCTGCAGCCTTGTTAGCATCATCATCAGGCATTCTACGACCTTCATAGTAAGTACCGCTCCTTGTTGCAATGGAATTGCAGTGATCACGAGGTGGATTGCTTGATGAAGCATTTGATGGAGCAGGTTGAGGATGAAGTTGCCCTTGTTGCCTTTGTGCTAATGATTGAGCAATTTGTGCTACTTGAGTCTCCAATTGTCGATTGTGGGCCTGCATAGCTTCCATGGCTTTCTGCATCTGCATCATCATGTTCTTCAGTTCTGAAAAGTCATTGCTAGATGGCTGTGGAGGTGCTGGGAGTGGTGCTGGAGGTGGTGGTCTACTGAAACCCGGTGGTTGAGGTGGAGCAAACCGTTGAATCTGCTGTTGTTGCTGTGGTACAAAATGAGGCTGCTGCTGCGGATTTTGAACATTGCTAGTATTCTTGTAGGAGAACTATGGATGATTTTTCCAACCAGGATTGTAGGTGTTGGAAAATGGGTTATTCTTGTAAGCTTGAAATGCACATACTTGCTCCATAGAACTATGACATGCTTGCATACCATGCCCAAAAGAACCACATAAATCACAAAAGACATCTGTAGCTCCCGAATGTGCAGCCATTGCAGCTACTGTCATTGGATTGGAGGATGGTGTGTTGATTTTGTCTAGCTTCTCATGAATTGCATTGATTTGTGAAGCCAAACTCTCATATTTGTCATCTATCACATGTTTTCCTCCTCTCTTAGCATGTCCTCTAGGATTACCAAATTGAGAATTATGAATAGCAATCTCCTCAATTAAATCATAAGCAACATTGACTTATTGGTTCATAAATCGACCACTAGCAGCAGAATCAAGCAAAGTTCTACTCTCATTACCCAAGCTATTATAGAATGATTGCACTAAAAACCACTTCTCAAGTCCATGATGAGGGCACATTCTCAATAAATCCTTAAATCTCTCCCATGCATTATAAAGAGTTTCATCTGTTTCTTGGTTAAAATTCGTAATTTGACTCCTAAGTTGTGCAGTTCTCTCCGGAGGATAGTACTTCCTTTGAAAAGCAAGAGCCAAGTCATCCCAACTATTAATAGTATCTATGTTTAGGCCATTCAACCAAGATCTAGCTTTCTCCTTTAATGAAAATGGAAACATCGTACGTCGTATGTAATCTTGAGATACACCAGCTTGCATGCTTGATTGTATTGCAGTACTGAATGAAGTTATTCAAAGGTAAGTTCGGATCTTCTTTCATTGTGCCTGCAAACTGATTCCTTTCAACCATGTTCACAAAAGTTGGCTTCAACTCAAAATTCAGGGCCTCTATATCAGGAACTCGGTATCCACCTCCCACTGTTGCAGAACTCATCTGAGAATAGTCTTTTAAGGACCTTGCTTGTGGTGGTGGTGGCGGTGGTGCATCATCCCGTGGTGGGTTATTCTCGTTGAACTGTGATCCTGACATCTCTTCTTCTTTATCTGAACTGTCGGAAATGTTCAACTCAGCAAATAATTGTGTCAAATCAACCAGAGTTCGTTCAGAAAGAATGCTTCTTCGTGATCTCCACTTCCTTCTACGACTCCTCTTATGCAACGATCTTTCCGGTTCAGGGTCAATCCAAACCGGCATACAACCTAATACCTGCACACTATCGAAAGTCAAAACCGAAATGAAAACTACCTCAAAGAACGTGAAGGTTCCTTGAGGTGAAGAAATAAAACTGAAAATAGAAATAAAAGAACACTTTAAACCCGACTAATAGAATTAAAAATTGCCTCCCTGGCAACGGCGCCAAAATTTGAACAGGTTGTCGCACACCTCTCAAAAATTACCGAACAACTCTAACTAATATAGCTAGGGAAGTAGGGATCGAATCCTCAGGGAAGCTATTAAATTCTATTAGCTCTAAAAAGCCTGAAGCGTGTAATGGGCTTTGGTGGAAATTTCGGTAAATGAATTCTAGAACTAAGAAGACTAAGAATTGAAACTAAGCAAATGACGGGAAATTACGATTAAACTCTATTAATGGAAACCTAGGGCTATCGGTTCACTATGATCAATCAACAAACTAAATTAACGTTCACTAACCAATTCATTGGCATTCATTGAACTAGGGCTCACTAATTCTCTCGAACTTAGACTCCCTCAAAACTCCTTTACCGGCTCTCGCTCGCATAAATTCGTTTTTGCCTATTATTCAGTGGTCTAATTGTGGTAATCTTACCTCTCGGCCTCGATTTCAACAATAACCTAACTTACAACTAAATCTGGCCATAATTTAATTGCAATCGCTAGAAATCAATAATAGGAATTCAATTAGAAGCCAAGAACTAATTAGAGAACTTAATTTAAATTCAAGTCATGATCATAGATCCCCTAACCTTAGAGAAAACGATTACTTACTCATAATTAAGGGAACAAAAGCAAAATTGAATTTAAACAACATGATCAAGAATAAGAAATTAGTTAAAACTAAATTAATTACTAATAAAACTAAATTAAAAACAAAAACAACAAAACTAATTAATCTAGACTAAAAACTAAGAAATTAAAGAGAAACATGAAATTAAAAGGATTGAAAAGCATAAGGAAAGAAATTACCAAAATATAGATTGAATTGCATTGATTGAAAGCTTGAATTCATGAACAAAGTAATTAATCCTAAAATTCTAGAGAGAAAAAGTAATTTTGGAATCCTAGGTCTAAAAATATAATGAAAAACTAGGTAGAGTGGTGCCCCCTTTTACATTCTATATATATAATATTTGGGTTTTATTAAAATAAAACCCACGAAGCAAAGCCGCGCGGAAAAGTCAATCGGGGCGAGAAAACGAAGACCTGCGCCCGCAGCCTTCACGGTTTGGGACTTCTTGTCTCTCTGATCTATGATGCGGGCACATAGATCAAAATAGTGACTAAGGGCTGCGCCCGCATCTTGCTTGCGTGCCTATATTTTGATGATTTTGACGATCTTTCTTATTTCTTCGCTCGATTCTTCGAATCTCGTTTGTAGCTTCTCGTAACTTGGCACGCATCCCGAGGCAAGTACACTTTGACTCGTTTTAGCCTCCAATGACTTCATAACTCTCTATTACGCTCTTGCAACATATAAACAAAACTGAAAACCATGCGTAAATAACTGAAAAAGTATAAAATAACCGTAAAAGGTTCTAAAAGTCAACTAAAGAAGCTAAGACCGTTCCATAACATAACTTAACATCGAAATACGATATTTAACCAAAACAAAGCCACAAACTTAACTATTTAGCACAAGAATCAACCGAAAATGAGGGAAAAACATAACATAAAACACGTATATCAGGCAAATTAGCCACTTTACCTCCCATTCTACGACAGCTTAAACGCCTAATCCGTAGAACATTACTAACCATTTCTACAAGTTCCATACAACAGACAATTTTCTGTAAGAATCAGTTAATGTGGTTTCTCCAATGCTATGATTCTCTAGTTTAAATTACATGTTCCACAACACATAATCTATTATCATTTCGACGACATTAAACAATCAATTACCTTTAACAGTCACAAATTCATTCTTTACCTTTAACAATCAATTACCAACCTTTGCGTGAATTAAGGGAAATCTGCAAATTAAGGGAAACGAAAGAACACAGAAAAACCCTAGAAATCTACATTTACCAGAATTACAAAAAGTTTAGGAATTAGAATTTTAAAAACACAATTGTACAGAGTAAAACATACAGAATAAAACAACTGAAATTGGTACACAGCCAAACAACTGATGAATTTTAATAACCCTTTCTCTGTAATTTTAATTAGAATTGTAATTACTAGAAATCTGTAATTTTAAAGGAATTTTCTCGCACTCTTCCTCTCACTTCCCATAACCCTTTCAAATTGTACAGTTTGTGAACTGAATAAAACATACCGAATTAAAACAACTGAATAAAACAACTGAATAAAACATACCGAATTAAACAGACCGAATCAAAATTTGCATGCAAATCAGGTGGGTGGCGAGTCGTGGAGTCGCTGCGCGCAGTTAAGTGGAGTCGCTGCGAGTCGTGGAGTCGAGGTGGTTTTAATGGTAAATGGCGATTTTAAGAGAAAGAAATTTGGTGGTTAGATTTTCAGTGGAAAGAAACTTGATAGAGAGGAGAGTAGAAGTGAAATATTAAGGTGAGAGGGAAACAAACGCGCCATTATAATTCTTAATTTTTTGCTAGGTCACCAATATATCAAAGGCAACAGCTAATTTCAACAAATGCAACGGTTTTTAAAAGGAGTTGCATAAAGTTCAAAAAACTGTTGCATTAGGTTGGATAATGTGATGGTTACAATAACCGTTGCCATAAGCCGTTGCTTTAGAGCCACACTGTCGCATTAGGTCGTTGCATTAGAAGCCAACCGTTGCTACAAGTGTTGCATTATCTTAAACAGTTGCATTATTATGTTGCATTTGCTCTTTAATGTAGTAGTGTTTGCTTTGTGTCTCACAATTTCACCCTTTTCATTTCTTTTCCGCACTAGCTAAGACCCATTTATATCCCACTGATTTTACACTTTCAGGTATACCAAATACCGGCCCAAATACTTCTCTCTTTGCAAGAGATTTCAATTCTGCATCAATTGCCTCTTTCCATCTTGGCCAATCATCTCTTTTTCTACATTCTTCAATGGACTTAGGCTTATGATCCTCTTTTTCATTCATAGCATCAAGTGCTACATTATATGGACGTCGGTTTCATGCATAATCTGTTGAGATCTCTTCATTTTCAAGTACCTGAGGATCTTCTAGAACACTATAGCATTTGTCATGTCTATGGTCTCTTCTGGAGATCCTTCATTTATTGCTTCCTCAATCTGGCCATTACTTATCATTGTTCCTTTTCTTTTTCGAGGATTCTTATCTTTGGAACCTTTTGGTCTACCATGCTTCAAGTGTGCCCTATATTCATGAGATAGTCCTTCAGGGACATCAATCTTGATAGGAGCATTCACAGCTGGATGGTATATGCGACTTAGTCACTCTATTTAGGACAGTAAATGCGTATGGCAATTGATTTGCTAAGCTTTGTAAAATAATTATCTGTTAAAATTATTGATTCATATTGCTTAGTATGAGGATCAAGATGATTTAATGATGGTTCATTCCAACTAATTTCTTTTTCCAGCTGCCTATTCTCTCCCCCTAATGTTGGGAAAAATGACTCGTTAAAGTGACAATCTGCAAAACGAGCAGTAAATTAATCCCCTGTTAATGGCTCTAGGCATCTCATTATTGATGGGGATTAAAACCCGACATATATACCCAGCCTCCTTTGGGGTCCTATCTTAGAGCGTTGTGGTGAAGCAATTGGAACATACACAACACATCCAAAAATTCTTAGATGGGAAATTTATGGTTCATAACCACAAAACAATTGTGATGGGGAGAACTTATGTTTACTGGTTGGCCTGATGCGAATTAGTGCTGCAACATGCAAGATAGCATGCCCCCAAGTAGAAATCGGGAGATCTGAATTCATAAGTAATGGTATAACAATCAATTGAAGACATTTAATTAGTGATTCTGCAGGACCATTTTGTGTATGAACATGTGTTACAAGATGTTCAATATTAATTCCAATAGACATACAGTAATCATTGAAAGCCTGTGAAGTAAATTCACTAGCATTATCCAGATGTATATTCTTAATAGGAAAATCTGGATATTGTGCTCGTAATCTTATCAATTGAGCAAGTAACCTCGCAAACGCTAGATTGCGGGTTGATAGTAAGGACATATGCTACCATCAAGCCGATGCATCGATTAAAACCATAAAATTTCTAAATGGTCCACATGGTGGATGTATTGTTCCATATATGTCTCCTTGTACACGTTCAAGGAAAGAAATAGATTCATACTTTATTTTCACTAGTGATGGCTGAATTATAAACTTACCTTAGGAGCAAGCAACACAAGAATAATCATTTTGAAGAATCTACTGGCTCTTCCAAGAATGTCCATGTGAATTTTCAATTATCTTTCGCATAATTGATGAACTGGGATGGCCTAACTGGTCATGCCAAACTATGAAGCTATCTGTAAACTTCTAGTTTGCAATAGCATATGTCTCAATAACATTAATCTTTGTGTAGTACAAACCAGTGGAGAGTGCAGATAATCTCTCCAAAACATGCTTAGTGCCTTGAGTTATACTCGTAATTTGAAGGTATTCATTATTTCCTTCACTTATTGTCTCAATATGGTATCCGTTTTGACGGATATCTTTAAAACTCAATAAATTTATTTGAGACTTAGGAGAGTATAAAGCATTAATGATTTGGAATTTTGTTTCCATGGGCATCACTATAGTTGCTCTTCCGGAACCTTCAACAGTGTTTGTACTACCGGATATAATACTCACACTTATATTATTCATCATCAATTGAGAAAAATATCTCTTATTTTTAAGTATCGTATGAGTAGTTGTGCTATCTGCTAGACATATTTCTTCACCAACCATTGTCAATTGAGCTTGGAGAGCATTCATGTTCTTCAAATTAATAAAGTAAAAGAAAGTAAATTACATATCCTAAAATATCCAAATATTCAAATAACTAAAATGAGATTAAAGTAACAAAGTCACAAAAACAAATCAAGTTCATGCATAAAATAACAAAACCAAAGTAAATGACATAAATTATTCTAGCTAAATTATGATTGTAAGCTACTAAATGTTTATTTGCTAATAGTCATAATTGTCTTTGACTGAATTGTTCCCTTCAGGGGCGGTGAAAAAAATCTGCAACCTCTAGATGAGTTGTATCACCATTATCAAAATCACCTTCACCATCTTCATACACCAAGTTAGTCTCTACTTTCTTTCCTATTTTTTTCAAAGACAACTGAAAAGGGTCAACAAGATGCTTTGGTGTATGACATATATGAGACCAGTGGCCCTTTCCTCCACATTGGTAGCACATAGTCTCACCTTTAGTCTTCTCAGTTTTTTTTACCACCATTCTCATTGTCCCACTTCCGGTGAGAATATGAATTTTTGAAATGACCACCTCTACCTCTATAATAGCCACGACCTCTTTCTTGGCCATGACTTCCACTACGGCCACGACCACTACTGCCTGCAGGGTCTCTATTGTTAATTCGTATCCCATTATGAGATGCATCATTCAATTCAGGGAATGGAATAGAGCCACTTGGCCGTGATTCATGAATTTTCAATAAAAGCTCATCAATTTGTTCAACCACTAGAAGATAAGATATCAGTTCCAAATATTTTTAAAACCCTTTTCAAGATATTGTTTACTCAATAAGAGATCATCATTATGAAAAGTGGTATATGTCATTTCCAACATATCCTCATTAGTTATTTTTTCTCCACATAATTTTAGTTTAGAAGTGATTCTGAACATGGCTATGTTATATTCACTTACTGATTTAAAATCCTGTAGTCTTAAATTAAGTCATTCATAACGAGCTTGAGGGAGGATAACATTTTTCTGGTGGTCATACCTTTCCTTTAAATAATCCCAAAGCACCATTGGGTCTTTCATAGTTAAATGTTCAGTCTTAAGGGCCTCATGAAGGTAATGGCGAAGGAATATCATAGCTTTAGCTTTGTCTTGACTGTTTTCTTGATTTCCTACTTTGATAGTTTTTTCAAGACCTCTTGCATCTAGATGAATTTCAGCATTCAATACTCAAGACAAATTTCCAGTAATATCAAGGGTCGCAAATTCAAGTTTTTCTAAGTTTGACATGATTCACTATATTAAAACAATATTACAAATTAGGAACTAATAGGTAGTATAAACATATACGAAAGTGTTGAAGAAAAATTAAGTCAATCACAATAAGATTAGCGAAATTAATCAATCTCATTGATAAGTTCATTCACAACCTTATGGGATTTAAAATATGTCATATAATGTAGTGGGACTATATTGTCATGAGCAATGGGTTATATAAGTTTTGTTTTTACTATAATACCAAGTACATGAAAGAAACTGTATACTCCTGTCTTTATGTTTGTCAGTGGGTTCTTATTACTTATTTAGTCTATTAATACAACTATTAATTAACATCATTCAACTTTGAAAGCATTAATTAGTACTCTTGACTCTAGATTTTACATCGGTACATAATGCATATTGCCATTGAGAATTAAAATTAAACAAAAATACATCAAAATTTGAGGAAAGAAAATTCAAAGCAAATAATAATAATAATAATAATAATAATTAATAATAATAATAATAATAATAATAATAATAATAATAATAATAATAATAATAATAATAATAATAATAATAATAATAATGTGAATAGCACGTATGTAGAGGAATATTCACAAATAGGCAAATAAAGTAAGGAGTAATGAGGAATACATCAAAAAGATTAAAACTATCTCCCACTGAAAGGATTTACAATAAACAATTATACTAATTCTATAACCATAGTATATAATTTCATGCGCAATTGACTTCAACTATAATATTTATTCACAAGTCATACGAGATATAATCCTACAAAGATACTAAGATAAAGCATAAAAGATGCGGAATAATTATTATGCCATAATTAAGTAGATTTAATCTTTTAGTTCGTTATGCTTTTAGGTGAATTTTTCCTAAAGACACATTGGCTAGTTTTTACAACACACAATCATTAGAAAAAGAAAAAGAAAAAAAAAACTCCATATTAAGAATATTGCCATACGCCAATGTGCATATGATAATCATATTTATAGGAAATCACAAGAAAACAGTAAAGATAGGAAGTCGAATATGGTCGAAGATTCCATCCAGTTATTAAAATATGAATTGATTCTTAGACATTAAAGAGCAATAGCATAACTAATAAAATCATATGTATATATTACCCTCAAAACAATAACAGCAATTTTGAGTGCTCATACATACTTCGTATAGGTGTTACTCAAGTAGATTAGGTTGATTGATTGATTATCATTACTTTTTCTTTGATACACGTTATGATCAGAGATTATGTCATCAAATTATCACTGAATGGCAATATCCATATGCATAGAGCAAGACTAGAAATTATACAAATAGTTAGAGATCAAAGAAAAGACTCTATACGCGTACCTTTTGTTGGAGTATACATGTAATACTCCCTAGTTTTGCTTCAAAAGAATCCTATTTTTACTCTACCCTCTTGTCCCACATTGAAAAACAACAACAACAACAACAATATTATTATTATTATTATTATTATTATTATTATTATCATTATTATTATTACTATTATTATAATAATATTTTCGGGAGTTTAATATATGTAAAAAAAATTAGTTCCAAGATGATGATGATATTGAAGAGAAAGAATTATACGAGGATAATTGAAGTACTTCCTTTTTATATTCAAGTACTTGTAACAATATTGTATTTAGATTATTAAGTAGCAAAAATGTATGTTTAACACATTATTATATGTAGCAAAAAAAAAAAAAAACGAATTTGTTATGTAGATTATTATGTCGTTAAGATTTTAATTTTCAAGAATTTAATTAAGACTTTAATTTTAATTAACATTTTAATTCTCGTGAATGGATAGGATTGTCAGAGTTAAAATGGATTGTCGGGATTAAAATAGATTAATTGCCGAGATTAGAATGGATTAGAATAGATTGTCGGAATTAGATGGGATTAGAATGGATTACCCGAAATTAGACGGATTTAGAATGGATTAGAATGGAAGACCCGGTAATGTAATGAAATAAATTAGAATGGATCGGAATTGTAATTTCGTGAAGGGAACACACCCTAAATACTCCTTTTAAACACAAAAATCAGACCCTAAACCCTAACCCACGTGGCCACCCTCCCTCTCGCCAGGCCTCCTTCCCGCCCGACCACTGCACCAACCGGCGGCGGCAGCCCAACCTTTGCTTTACACGCTCATCACACCAGTGAGAAGGAAGAGAGAAAGTGCAACTACACCTTAGAATTTCATTTGGTGCAAATAAACAATGTGTAGAAAAAAAACACATCCACCAACTGCATCATTGGAGTTCTTATTCCAACGAAACATACTCTTTCCTAATTGATCTAACATGTACATATTGACACCAATTGAAAGTACAAATATTATCTATGTCTTCTAATAATTTAAGAACTTGAACATCGATCATTCTGTTAGCCATAGGGTTCAAAAAAAACACCTAAACAATTCATAGCAAAATAACGTTTAAACACCTCATCACCTTCCTTTAGTTCTTTCAATTTTGGTAATATTTGTTGAAGATAGGCGGTGATTCAGGTGAAGATAAAGGATGAGGAGGAGGAGGTGGGATTGGGAGGGTTAGTTTAGAGGCTAATTTGCACTATTAACTAGTACTATCAGATTAACGTCACGCCATCACATACTTAGCCAAAAAAAAAAAAGACATGTCATCACATCTACTCTTTTTTTTTTAACACAAAAGGAAGATTTTATTTATTTATATAATTGGAATCAAGATCATCCATCCAAAAAGTTGTGTAGATGGGTGATGAAACCGCGAACAACCTAGTCCAACAATTACAACAAAATTGTGGACAATAGAGGAATACAAAGTTTGTCCTTTGTAATTCCTTCTATTAATACAACCGAGGTACCTAGTATTAGGATACCTATTAATAAAACTAAAACTAGCATAATTGATAACTATTAGACAACCTAAGACATAGCACAGAACATAAGAAAGAGCATAACATAGTAGTAGAGGCATATACACCAGGAGAAACAGTACCCAAGATAACAAGAGAGAAAATCAGTGATTGTTAGTTCCAGAAGAACCACCCATATTGTGCAGGTCCAGGTTGAAAACCTGCTGAACTGCAAGAGGGAAAACCCTGTATTCCTTGTAACTACCCTCCATAGAGTAAACAAGTTGAGAAAAAATATGAGCAACTTCATTAGCCTCACGTCTCATATGATTAAAAGTTATACTCCACGGTTTCTTAATGTATGAAGCAGCC
The DNA here is from genome assembly GCA_016808085.1 of Suaeda aralocaspica. Classification (NCBI taxonomy): domain Eukaryota; kingdom Viridiplantae; phylum Streptophyta; class Magnoliopsida; order Caryophyllales; family Amaranthaceae; genus Suaeda; species Suaeda aralocaspica. The sequence continues at coordinate 9,464,797 of PYUH01000036.1, read as the reverse complement.
TTATCAAACAGATGGAGCAATTCATGCCCTGAACGATCAGAAGCAGCATCAAGCATGGTTATAATTGCTTTACCATCCGTCTCGACCTCCAATTTTTTCAGATTGTAGGACCAAGCAATCTTTAAACCATGAATGAGAGCCTGGAGCTCAGCAGAGAGAGGTTTAGAAGCTCTGAAAGAAGCAGAAAACCCAATAAACCAACTCCCATCATCTCTTCTAATAACACCACCCCCTCCAGCAGAGGAATGACCCTTCCAAGTTTCATCTACATTCAGCTTGAAAAATCCCTGTTGGGGAGGTTTCCAACAATGTAGATGGTCTTCTATCATCGGCTTCACTATATTAGTCTGAAAAACACGGTTAGTAGCATAATAATCACAAAGGAAACGATTGAAAACAAAATCAAAATGGAGCATTTTGCAATCAAAAACAACCACGTTGCGCATTTTCCAAATATGCCAAATAGCAATAGTGAAAACCATCTTCCAATGGTTATTCTGCTGCATATTAGGATCTATCCATGATGAATTCCAAGTTGTAGTAAAAAAAAAAAAGGTGATTTATGAAAGTGATATTAAGCTTATTAAAGATATTGATCCATAAGGAGCGAGAACTAGTGCAATCACGGAAAAGATGTAAATGAGATTCCAAGTCATGTAAGCGACGAACACAAGTAGGGGAAAAGTTAAAAATTTTAGAGCTTAAAATAGTTCCAACAGGAAGGATACTGTGAAAAATGTTCCAACTCAACATTTTGTATTTGAAAGGGCTTTTTATTTTCCATAAAGCTTTCCAATTATTTAAAGCAAGGTCTACTATAGGAAGATCAATCGAGTTATTATAAGCCGATTTTATACTGAAAACCCCATTGTCATTGAATTTCCAACGCAAGTAGTCTTTATGAGGGGAATTGGGAAGAGGAATAGAGAGAATCGTTCAATCTATATTAGGAGGAAGAATATTAATAATGCGATCAAGGTCCCACTGGTAATCTTTTATTATATGAGCAACTCTCCAATTTGAAATATGTGCTGGAATATTATCAATTAAAAGGTAAAGAGGAGAAGAACCAACCCGGTGATGAAACCAAAGAGACGTATCTCTACCATCCCCAATAACAATTATCATTCCTTTAGCTAGGATATCTCTGCCTTTAAGAATATCTTTTAAAATATGAGAATGGGAAGGGGAGGGAGTCATTGTCATGAAGTCTCTTTTACAAAGGTAACGCTTATGAAGAAGGCGTACCCAAAGCTTATCAGGCTGAGTAAGAATACGCCAACCTAGTTTAGCCATAAAAGTGAGGTTCCAGATTCGAAGATTACGAATACCTAAACCTCCCATACTCATAGGAGAGCAAACACGCTTCCAAGAGGTACGAGAAAGATATCTAGAGGCATTGACCTTGTTCCAAAGGAATTTTTTACAAGCTTTCTCTAGATCATCTATAACAGAAATTGGGATGACATTAGTCTGCATAGCATAGAGAGGGTAGGAGTTGAGGACAAACTTAATAAGAGTACAACGGCCTGCCACATTTAAAAGCTTAGCTTGCCAACCACGTATCTTGTCAAAAGTTTTATCTAACAAGCCAAAATAAGAAGTTTTGGATAAACGGTTTGGGGAAATGTCAACCCCAAGATATTTACCAAAAGAAGAAGAATGTGTAATACCACCAGCTTTCGAAATATCAGTTCGAAGGAGATTACATATTTTAGGAGGAAAGATTATAGTTGATTTATCAATATTTAAATGAAGGCCAAACATGGTTGAAAAAGAGGCAAGGAGTTTCATCATATTTTCAATATTATTGATGGAAGCAGCCCCAATAAGAAAAACGTCATCAGCATAGAAAAGATGAGTTAGCCCCAGGTTCCTACTAATTCTCAAAGGTTTCCAATTACCTCTAGTTACCTGATCCTCAATCATTATAGAAATTCTTTCGAAGACAAAGGACAAAATATAAGGGCTAAGAGGATCACCTTGTCTAATTCCTCTTGAAGAAAGAAAAGTTTCAGTAATTTCGACATTCCAAAGAACAGAGGTAGAAGGGGTTGTAATACAAGACATTATGAGATTGATCAAATTACTTGGAATATTAAAATCAATTAAAGTTTCTCTAATGAAACCCCATTCAATACTGTCAAAATCTTTAGTTAAGTCTATTTTTAGGGACATAATTTTTGTTTTTTTAGTAGATTTTTTAAAAATGTGAGCAACTTCTTTTATAACTAAAACATTTTCTTCTATACCATGACCTTTGATAAAACTAGTTTGAAGTGGATTAACCCATGTACCTAAAAATTCTCTTAACCAGGAAGCTAAAGTTTTAGTGATTAGCTTGTAAGTTGTGTTGCATAGACCAATAGGACGGAAGTCATTAAGTGAAATGGGGGCATCCTTTTTTGGAATGAGGTAGATGTAGAAATCATTAATGGCAGTGGGAAGATGTCCCTCTTGGAAAGCTGTGCAAACAACATTAGTTAAGGGTATTGACATAGTATCCCAAAATCTTTGGTAAAAAATTGGTTGAATACCGTTAGGGCCAGGATATTTAGTGGGGTCCATAAGAAAAAGATTATTTTTAACTTCTTCTGCTGTGATTCTTGCATTAAGATAGGTGGCATGATTAATGGGATTAAAAGAAGAGATTCTTTTTTGTGAACAAACAGAAGTTGTGAAAACATTATAAAAATGATTGGTTGCCACTTTTATATCCCAACTATTACAGAAAAAATCAGGAAAAAAAAAAAAGAATGTTCAAGCCATGATTCCTTACAACAGAAAGGGTAGCTAGCATTAGTTTTAATATCATCATAAAGACTAATAAGCAAGGGGCAATGATTCGAATAAGTACAAGTTAGGTGAGTTAGCTTCGTTTGAGGAAATTCATCAAGCCACTTAGTGTTAGAGATAGCCCTATCCAACCTTTCCCGAATAAGAGCAGCTCCATCACGACCATTGCACCAAGTATAAGGATTGTCATGGAAACCTAAGTCCACCATACCCGCATCATCCATGAATTCAGAAAAGTCCCGAGAACTAGAAGGCTTAACAAGTCTTCCACCCATTTTTTTCCGACTGATTAGTTACTTCATTGAGATCACCAGCAATTTCCCATGCAACATTAGGAGGAGGATGATTAGTGCGCAAATTGCGCCACATATTTTTCCGAGCACCAGGAGTGCTTGGGGCATACATTCCAGTTAGGAGCATTTCCTTCTTGGGGTTATTAAAACTGGAATGTTATTAGGAGTAGTGGATATTTTACTATTCATTTTAAGAATTAATATTAGCATGTGGTGGGGCTTTACCTTTTTGATGAAAATGAGCCGGAGAAAGAGGAAGTTGTTGGGGCTTCTTTTTTCTTTTATTAATGACAGTAGTCCATGGGCCATAGTCCGTACTATTACAACTTGTGGGATCTGCAAGAAGTATAGGTAGGCCTGTGGTAGATAATTTGGTGTAGTGTCAGTTGCAGAAACTGTAGTTTCCTGTGGTTTCAGTATTTGAACTCTTTGTAGATAAGCTCTTCCATGGAGTTGAAGAACAAAAAACTAAACTCTCTCACTTTTTCTCTCTTACTTTCTCTCACAATAATCACCTATTGTCATCACATCTACTCTATAGTGAATATTATGTTATATTGTTCAATAATTTTTTACTCTGTGCAAAGGTGTTTTAGTTGCTGGAGCTGGTTGTAAAGTATTTCAACATGCACTTTGCTAAAGCTACAAGTTGGACAACAAATTATTTTGTGGGAATGATTGTGAATCTATCAAATAAACATTAATAGTGTTGTTAGTTACCTAATTAGTTATACATAACAAACATAGTGCAGTTGGTGCACTTTCATTCTATCAAATGTTTCATTAATAGTGCACTTTCATTAATTAAGTAACTGCACTATACATAGGTAATTCCGATTAAATTAGGTAACTAAGCAACTAACTTAAGCAACATCCATGTTGCTTGGTCGATTTAATTAAGCAGGTCTACGACCACATACTTTCGTTAATTATTGAAATGTTGAAGGTTGGAAGAAGAACGAAAATAGCTTCATGCGACAACAATGACAGTTTCTCTCTCTAACTTTTTGTGGTCAAGTGTTTCCCTCTCTAAGTTGTTGAGAGTGAAAATGTGAAGTGAGTACGTGATTTGCTTGTCTGAGATGAGTAAGAACTGAGTTTTTTTTTTAATGAAAATCGGGTATTGCTTCTGGGGCCAAGCCCAATAACAAGAAGAAGGTGTTCTTATACGTAAATCCACCTTTTTCAACAATGTGTATAACAAAAATCCTAATGGAGAATGCTATTCATCGTCTAGTAAACCCTATTTACCGTCTAACATTATACTTGAGCTTTTTATTTTACCCTTCTATCACAGACACCAATTCCATCCCTTCCACCACCATCACCTAACCACCCTACCTCCACTCTCTACTCCACCTACCCACCACTCACCCATCACAGTTCACCACCACTAACACCCTTAATTTTCTTTTTTAAATGACACATGCATCTTGATTAAGCGCGGGTTTCATGAAACCTACGCCTAATCCAGACGCAAGGTACGCAGGTGTCTTTAAAAAAACAATTTAAGAGGCTGAAACCTCATTTGAATTAGGCCCAAGTTTCATCTTTTTTTTTTTGTGGGTTCTGTTGGTGGTGGTTTTGTGGTGAACGAGTGGTGGTTCAATGGTTGTTGATACTTAGTAGTGGTTTGTGAGATAAGGGTAAAAATGAAAAATCAGTTTATATTTTGGACGATAGTAAGTATTTTATGGATGACGAATGATGTTTCACAATGTAAATTTGTCTTTGATAAAAATTCAAAATTAATACTCCATATTATTTAAATAATTTATAATCGCAAAGCTGGGGTTAATATTTAAAGAAAAATACACAAGTGCAACAACATAAATACGTAGCAAAATTACAAATATACATGTAATATTTTAATAATAATACATGTTATCAACTGTATACGTACAAGTATATTACCCACCATATTTAAGTACTAAAATGTAATGTGATTTGGAAATAAAGCAAATAGCTTGATTAATTAGGCAAACCCCCTAATCCGGCTCTCTTCTAGTGTACACTATGTATAATCTTTTGCTATTTTACTTTCTCCTCCTATTGCAAATAACGAAGTCCATTGTGGTTTAGGTGTTCTCAAGCTGTTGTAGCACTTCGCTAGTTATCATGACATCAGCTGTCCAGAAGCAAGGTGAAAACAGCATCTCCTCCACTTTTTTTTATTCCCAGTCTTCTTGTTCTCATGAGTGCCCTAATCTTTGCGGTTTGTTAGGCTTGTTATATTGATTGGAAATCTTGCTTTCGAATATTTTCTCTCTTTGTCAACATCCATCGTTTTATCCAAAAAACCTAAAGCTCTCTCGACCTGAGGACTTATTGGCACATCATTATGGATGTATACCAATTCAGGTTGATTACTTGAGGAGCAGCTTTCCTTCGCTTCTTCAAGTTTGTTCACTTCTCCAATTGCACTTTCTTTAATCTCTTTTTCTATCTCACTATCTGGTTTGTGTTGTAACAATCTGTTTAAATCACCATTGCTTTCTTCGATCACTTCTTCCTCAATCTCGTTACTGATTGGGTTGTATTCTTCCGATATATTGTTTACGTGACCATTACCAAGAACCTTCAGGTCTTCCTTTCTAGATACATTTAGCACATTTGTTTTCTTGTTTAAGTAAGCTTGACGTTTACGACTGTAAAGAGGACCTTTCAATGCCTTACCAAAAGCTTCGTCTCCATTACATACAGAAGCAACTGTCTGCCATAACACCAAATGTCAACATTACAGAAAAGATTGTCAAACAAAAAACAAAAAAAAAAAACAAAAAACTAAGTGAAGAAGATTTAAATTTTAACATGACTTGCTTATCTTATAGAACAAAAACATGTTCCTGCAGTTGGGAAACCATGACATATTTTTCTTATTGCTAAGCTTAAAATGCAAGCTTCTAAACTTCACTGTTTTTTGAAGCATGATTTCATAACTGCTAATGAATGATCACATAATGTAAGACACAAACAACAAATGAGTAAACATCTCATGGAGTTCTCAAATACAAATTTTACTCCACATTAGTATTCAATCCCTGACAAATAAAAAATAAATAAAATAAAATAAGTGATAAAACCAAGAAGAAAAGAATACCCTATAATCTGTAGTCAATGAAATTGTTTCTCAAATCTCCACTAGTTAATTGGTTATACATTAGCTCTGGGACAAAGGAAAGCTGCAAGCAAATAATGTGACTGACGGTGCATCTCAAGCCATTACCAATTTTGCTGTTACTTGCATTTATCAAGTCTCAATCTTTTAATATCAGAGTGCAAACATAGTACCCCAAAGTTACCTTTTGATAGAGCCTGAAAGCACTTCCTATCAATTGCCTCGATATGAAATTTATTAATGCAGAAGGAACAAAGTCCACTTTTAAGTCTAGGTTGCCAATTAATCTGCAGACAAGTGGAATTATAAGTCAGCAGATTAGTGAAAGATATAAATTAAAGTCTTAGTTATTCATACATGACATAAATACTAATGTTGATGAATCCAACAATATTATATATAGCGGTATACAGCTTATTCCACCTTTTCATAGTTGGACTCTATGTTGCATAAGGTAACAGTTATGATATTTGTTTATAATGTAGAGCAAGACAAAACACATGATATAGATAGGACTTGGCCGTAGTAATGCATCACATATATAGTTTTTGATGAGATCTAGAAGCGGAAATGTGCTTTACTGTTCAAGCTCAACGCATAACTAGTGCCTGGCGTAAATAAGGACTGAAATCTGGAAGAATGTGCACTACTTCTATTCTGTTGTTTCTTGTCAAAAACAGAGTCCGGATGCACACTTCATAAGGATAGATGCGTCTTTTTGACAAATTTCTGTGGCTTGTGGTTGTTATGATTAGTTGTTAGTTGTAGAGAAGCTATGAGCTATCAACTAGTCGATGTTAGACTTATCTGTCAAAGCAGTTTTTGGAAGTACGAGTAATTAGCAAAAGTAGTTGTTTAATTAGTTAAAACAATCAAAAATACACTTCATAACCAGAATAATACAATGTGTTAAGATAAATCAAAGAGTGCCGATCAATATACCAGGTTTCTAGGAAAACAATAACTTATCTAAATGTAGATATAATAAAAACGGAGTAATAAAAAACTAAAAAATAAAAACAACAACAACAACAACAACAAAACCTAGATTTCCAGAAAAGAGCAACGACAAATAAGAAATGAAAAAATTGTAAAACACTATACAAGGGAAGAAGAATGTCTTTTAACTATACTTAAACTCTTAGGTATCCTTTTTCTGTATCTTGTTTTGCAACTGAGTTTTGGTTAGAAAAATATCTGAAATTACAATGTTGTTTCGCCGCAAGGCTATGCACATGGGTGCATCTACAAAATGAATTCTTGAGCTGCTTGCTATAAACTAGGGGTGATGAAGATATATTCCCAATAGCTAGAAACATGTTAAGAAAAAAATTCAGCACTAATTTTATTTAAATTTACAGTTTTGGACCTGTTCATTGCACCGCTAGTCCGCCAGCTGTAAAGATGATTATATCTTAAACTTTTGTCTAAAGATCCTCTTACCACCAGCCCTACCAGCAACACTCGTTTGCCAAACGCTCTATAATTATGGACTAGTGTCTTGAACTCTAGACTCAGTCAAAACTTCAATAGCTAAAGCTACTCCAAAACATACCTGCCATCTAGGATCCGTTTGTTAGGGCGTAACACGTTTTCCCTGAAAATTGTTTTCCCATTTACATTGTTTGGTTTGGAGTAAAATATTCAAATACAAAACTTGGGGTGGAAAATGGTTTTCCACCATTTTAAAAACATTTTCCCCCAAAATTGGGAGGAAAACATTATCCATCACACTTAGAAGGAAAAAAAAATTCCCTTACAATTAAAATACTTGATTTTCCATTGAGCCAAACAATGAAAATGCTTAAAATGTAAAATCAGTTTACATGCAACAAAACTATGAAAATTCTTCATGAAAACGAGTTTTTCAATATAAAAGGTTTTTCATGGAAAACTATTTTCGGATGAAAATAGTTTTACACCCTACCAAACGGAACCCTAACAACAAATCTGGTACACAAAATTACGAAGAACTTTGTTTCTTACCATTTTTTAGTAACATCTTAACCACACATGACAACAAAGACTAAAATACACAGAGAAATTTAAAGAGGGAATCCAAAAACAATGACACACCTAAAGTAACTCTTGTTGTCTGTCACTTTTTGTAAGGCATAACCTCCCACTACATCAATCCTTACGGCATTATCTGCACTTGGTATTCCCTTATTGGTGAAGCCATGAGTTTCCATATGAATGTTGCTCACATCAGGAATCTAAATGGAGAAAAATGAATAATACAAAATTGTTAGATTATCATCTAAAATTTATTACATTCACACTTTAATATGCTTTAAGAAATTACCGTATTCAAGAGCACAACAACAAGATCATCTTGCAAATACTCAAACTCAAAATAGTGGAGCAGAGCCTCTCTATTGGACAAAGGCCACGGAACTTTCAGCCTTACTTCCAAAGAGTAAGAAACAGTCAGTAACCATTAAAGTAACTCTGAGAAATAGACTGAAATCAGGAAAACTTTTGTTCAAGTAATGTATCACAAACCTAAATAAAGATAACTGTTCCCCGATCCTAATCTTCTTCAAGCTCTTGGCTTCAACCATTTTGAAAGAAGGAAAAAATATTTCAGGGAACCACCGCGGATAGAGAACTGATTCCCAGGAAACACACAAACCTAAACAGAAGCAATACATTTATTTGAAATCCAGTCACTAAAATTAAATAAATGAAAACAAATGTTACATTAAGCAAAGATAACTTGGTTCATTTGACTTACAAACATCCAAAGGAGCCTCAACATAACCATCTACAAGTAGCGTATGAAATGGAGAGCCTAAAGGTCCCTCCCGATACATGACACGGAATTCTTCAGCATCTTGCTTTAGCTGTTACAGAAGTACAATACACATTATTGTAAAAATGAAAGCCAAGCCCTTCTTTTAGGGAATTGGACAAAACTACTTTCACCTTCATCTATCAGTTCCCAAAGCCCAATGAAAAAAATAAAGAAGACTGACCAAGGAGAAAAGTATGTAGAAGGTTCTCAGGAAAGAAAGCAAGAGAGCCCAATCAAGGTTTTATAATCACTATTATCTGTAAGGATGTAAGCTTACATCATTCAAAAGATCAAAGAGACCAAATAAATCCAAGATTGTATCGCAATTGCTGAAAAATTTGTTAACTACACCTCTATGACAAGTCAAGAATGACCTCCAGTATATATCCGCCTATGAAAACAAATGTATAAAACTTAACAAAAATATTTTATATATTTCAAGGATTAGAAAATGAACGCTAAACATCCAACCTCCACCTTCTTTTACCTACCTTAGTACAATGATCCTATAAGCACTAGAGTGATTGTTTCATTGTGATTATGAAAGAGAAAGCAACAGAAGCATAATGAGGTTTTTTTTCTTATCACATTTATTGTTTTTCATATGATGAAGCAGCGATAGGTGGAGCAAAAAAGACATCAAAGAGTGAGACTTTTTGCTGTTTTTGGTATGAACCAGTTCCTCACATCAATCCACATACCTTCCCTAAAAAGATAAAAAGATTGTCCGCTTACTTTCCAACTTGCATGACGAGTCTCATGTGACTTGTATTTTTCAGACGCACTCCTCAGCATCTCAAGAAAATTTGATAATTCTGGGACCCTTTTATCTATAATATTATCAGTATAATCTGCAATACAATGGAGAGACAAAGAGAAAACATTAATGTAACACAAAATAAAGTACCAATTGAATCCTCAAGGCTTATAATCAAGCAGCAAAACTAACACATTACTTTAAAATGCCAACCTCCTGATTTACTTTCCGATGAACGTATGATTTGATCCGTAACAAGAGTCTTTAGTATACCCTCATTTACAAGATTTTCGGATGCTAGTGTCTCATCCAGTCTCTCTCGATAGCATGCAATATTTCCTTTTTTCGCCATCTTCACATCTCCAATCAGCCTTGAACAGGCTATCTTTGGAGATTAAATAACCAATATGGACTACAATAATTTCAAAGAGAGCCAAAAAATGAGTTCATTTACATTAAATTGTAGGAAACAATCTATACCAATATGTCCAACATAATTAATTTCTTTTTGATATAAATCTCATGTTGCATAAGTAATTTAGCCAAATCATATTCAAGACAATAAATTTGTTTAAAAAATTAATAAATATGAAATGACAAATTAAAGATGATAAATTAATACAAAATTATCTCTAGTAAATAAGATAATTAAACCAAGATATAATTACTAAAAAATTGCTATAATAAATTAATATGTTGAGATTTAAAAGATTAAAAACTAAATGTTTACTAGTCCTGTGAATAGCACAAGCTTCAATGCTAGTCCCAACTTTTTTTCATCCGCTATAAATAATCCCAACTTTGAGTTATTCTAAAATAATCCCGACTATACCCATTGTTTTCCCAAAATACTCCCATGTGACTGTTTACGTGATGAAGCTAAAACAGTTTCCCAAATTAAATTCTGATAATACCAACTCACCGAATACCAACCCACCCAGATTAACATCCACCCACCCACCCACATAAACATCAAAATTAATAATACCCTACCATCCAAATTAACAAGGTAACACCCACCCACCTATCCACCCACCTACATGAACATCAAAATAAATACCCCATCATCCATTTTAACATATGAACAACATAGTAACACCCACCCACCCAAATGACCATGCAAATTAAAACACATCATCATCTCTTCAACCATCATTATCACCTTCAAACAATTACACCATCAACACGATAGCTATTAGCTAAGCCTATTTCTAATCATTGAATCCCCAACAACCTTCACTCTCTCCTTCATTTTCACTAACCTTCTCAACCACATCAATAAGTTCAAATAATATAATTTCATAAAATAAGTTAAACATGTTGAAACCCAATTTGACTACACAACATGATTTATGTACTTGAATATATACAACGGTAGAAGGAACTCTAATAGGGATTCAAATTACACTTTGAAAGAGATATCACTTTTCACTAATCATTTCAAATCGCCTCTTAAATTATGCTATTTTTGTCGCAAATTATCTGATCTGGTTGGTTAGAGTTGAACTTGGGTGGTGAACAGGTCCGTCTTAGAGGGTTACAGTCAAATTTGGTCTGTGCAGTGGGTCAGTTTTGGTAACGGTTATTCTATCCGTTACCTATAGTAAGTGGATTGTTCAGTTGGTTAAGGACCTAAACTGGTTTTCAAACAAAATATTATCTTGCTTTTGCTCTAATTACACGAAGTTCTCAAAATTACAATAATCCGAAGGGTCCTCAGAATCATTATTAGGATTTTTTGTCGGAACACACCTTTTAAAACATTTGTCGTATTTATAGGAGAAACCTTGTTGCTAGTTTATGACGTTAACGAACCAAGTTCTAAAGGCATTGACCTATTTTTTGTATCTAATTGCACTCTTCTTTTTCTGTCATTCTTTCTCTAAAACTTCGCTCCTAAATCTTATCTTATCTTATCTATTTAATTCCTCATTCATCTTCTAATCCCTCATCACTAATAATCCATTCATCTGCCATATTCGCAAACTTTAAACCTAAAACATTTACAAAACACAACAATGGTGGTTTCACCTATAATCCTAAACATTTGCAAAACACAATTACACAACAACTCAAACCCTAAAATAATCTACAAACTCAATTTTTTCCAAAAAAAACATTCAATTGCAATCAATTAGCTAATTTTGCAGAAAAATTAAAGCTAAATAATGTAATTTTTGTAAGAAATTAACATGAAATTAGTAGATAATTTACCTAGGTTTTCAACAACTTTGAAATTCACCTTCTTCTTTTTCTTCTTCTTATGTATTGAAGCACAAGCTCCGATCTTCCCATTTCCTTTAGTTGATGACGCCATTGGCGGAAAAAGTGAGCAAGAAAAGAGAAATGGAGTTGCAGCGACAAAAAAATGAGAAAGACAATGGAGAAATGGAAGGATACAATTTCTAAAGAAGTTATGTCATAAGTGAATTATACAGTTATACTTCGTACGTTCATTGCTCAATAAAGGACTTTAGATTGCTTAATGTGGAATAGGAGTGTGCAAATATATGAGATTAGTGTGCAATTGGATAAAAAAAATAAAGGTCAATGCCCAAGAAACTTAGTCAACGTCGCAAAATTAAACATGACACACTGAATTAATTCCAACACACTCAAATTAAGTTATTCAGTAAAACAACTCAAAGACTACGGGTAGAGATAATAAAGACCCACGTAAGAAAATAATAAAGACCCACATAAATCATTAATTTTTTTAATTGCAACTTCATTTTCTTTACAATTGTGCTAATTGAGTTGTTTTATCAAACAACTCAAGTTGAGCAATTAGGAATTGCTCAACGAATGCACCAAAATCCAAATCTTGATTTCTCATTGATTCCATTTAAGTGTATAATTCCTAAAATTTGTTACTTCGTATTAGTTAGTATTTTATACCAGTTATTTTTTATCACATACACCATATAACTAATCCGTTCATTTTCGTTCCCATAAATTTTTACTCAAACCTCCAACAAAATGAGATGTATTATTTTATTCCTCCTTGTCAATTCCTTCTCTTTCCATGTTCATATCCTTCAAAAATATCTATCATCATATCTTTCGTAAAATCTTTGTTATTACTCATTAGGATAATTATATTAATCCATAAGCAAATGAAGAATAAGTGGGATAAATAATGTTTTTGTTTGACAATTTACTAATGTCGTCTTCGTCTGAGTGTAGGAGTTGATAAAGCAAACAAAGAATAGGTGGGATAAGATACAAGAGTCGGGTATGAATTGTTCAACTTCTTTGCTGCGAAACGTACCGCTTCGCAATGCGATCATCACTTGCACCATTAGTTTTTAAACTTCATTCCTTAGTAAATATTTTAACTGCTTAGACTCGAGTGTTTGGGGTTGGGATCCAGCATATTCGAAGCTTTTTCGTAAGGACTGCTTAAATGCTTGATGATACATAATGAATTTGTTACAAACTAAAAGTTTCTAGCAACAATAAAGAATAATACAGAAAATGGGAAGATACACCAACTGCTATTTCTCTAAATCCAATTTAAAATTACGATACACAATTGTGTTACACAAACTATATAATCTAAAACTCGCTCTCTTCTAGTGTACAATATGTATAATCTTGTGTCGTTTCTTTTTTCTCCTAGTTGTTTTTCTCGAGAGATTATTAGTTTAACTCAACATTTAACAATTTTTCCTGTTAGATACATACAGAACACTGCTGTCGTAGCAGTTTCTCTTGTTATCATGACACCAACCTTTCAGAAGCAAGGTGAAAACAACATATCCTCCACTTTTTTTGCTGACCAGTTTTCTTCTTATTCTCATGGGTGCCGTTTACTTCAAGGTTTGTTAGACTTTCTACAACTGGACTGTTTTCAGCAATTGGTGATTTTTGATCCGGAGCTATCCCATTGGAAGTTGCTTCTTGGGTATGAAAATCTGATATGTCAGACCTGAATATAGGCAAGAGCATATAAGTCTATCATCGTCATCAAGGCATAATGTTAATTGTATGACCAACAAGTATAAGATTCTTCGAGAGGCCGGGAATGTTACAGATCAGATGATAACTTGGATGAACACATATTGCACAACTTTTTTTTAGATGTCCTAAAATATTCTGAACAGATGGGGTCAGAAGCTAAAAGGTTGAGAAATTTACCTCAAACCATCAGTGACACCGTTTTTGAATGCATGTGCAGTAGTCCTATCAATATCTTCCGCTGATGTATCATGTTCATCTACCAATTCCACATGTTTACGAGTGGTTGATAGCTTAGCTTCATCCCCTGCAATCTCAGGTTCAGATTGACTGCAAATCTTGCTTTTGAGTCTTTTCTCTTTGACAACATAGATCATTTTATCCAAAGCACCTAAAGCTCTCTCCACCTGGGGACTTATTGGCACATTATTATAGGCGTATAATGATTCAGGTTGATTTGTCGAGCTGCAACTTTCCTTCGCTTCTTCAACATTATTCACTTCTCCAATTATACTTTCTTTAATCTCTTTTTCTTCTTCTATCTCACTAGCTGGTTTATGTTGCATCAATCTGTTTAAATCACTTTCTTTGATATCTTCTTCCTCAATCTCGTTGTTGATTGGGTTACATTCTGAAATTTTGTTTATGCGACCATTGTCATACACTTTCATGTCTTCCTTTCTAGACACATTTAGCACATCTGCTTTCTGTTTCTCATTATTGACTCCTACATTTTCCTGAGTGCTTTGTTTTCTGAGGTTCTTTTCTGATTCATTCTTTGAGTACAGAGCTTGACGTATTCGACTATAAAGAGGGCTTTTCAATGCCTTAGCAAAAGCTTCATCTCCATTACATACAGAAGCAACTGTCTGCCATAATACCAGATGTCAACGTTGCAGCAAAGATTGCCAATAAAAAAAGCATCTAAATTCTTAAGAACACTATATGGAAAGGTAATGAGTAATGACAACTGACAAGTTTTTGCAATTGGTAATGTAATACCCCGTATTTTTGTACTGGTATTTTCATACTTTATTTTTTATATGCCGTGGATATTCTCTTCAAAATTAGATAGATTTCAATAATTTTTTTTTTGTTTTTATGAAACCCGTATTTTTCACATGAAGGCAAACCAAGGGCCTTAATTCTTCCTTCAATTCCAATTTCATTCTTAACAATTAGTAGACTCATCTCTATCATCCATCTTTTCATCATCTTAAATTCTGAATCAGTTTCAATGAATCAAAGTTTCTGATTTACATATTGACTAATCCATCTCAATCTGTTGTGAATTTCGCTGTTACATGCATTATAAGTTCTATATACTTAAATCAGGGCGAAAAGAGAATATCGAATGTTACCTTCTGATAAAACCTGAAACCACTTCCTATCAATTGTCTCGATACAAAATTTATTAATGCTGGTGGAACAAAGTCTAGTTTTATGTCCAAGTTTCCAATTGTTCTGCATACAGCAAAAGGAAATATAGATCAACAAATTAGTGAAAAGATTAAAATTGAAGTTTGAGTTTTTCATGCATGACACAAGTAATGTTATCGTTCATTTACTATAACAATATACAACTTATTCCACGTTTTCATAGTTGAGCTCTATGTTGCATTAAACTTGCCAAAACTAATAAACATTTATGGTCTTTGTTATGACGTAGAGCAAGAAAAAGCACATAATACAGAAGACAGAAGAGGATATGTGTTTCATTGATACAAGGCCATAACATCACAACTATAATTCTCGTTGAGATGTAGAAGAGGAAATGTGTTTCATTGATACAAGCTCAGCAGGTAGTTAGTGTCTAGTGTAAATGAAGACAAAAGTCTGGAAGAATCAGCAGTCGTTCTATACTGATTTTTCCCTTTAAAAACTGTCGTCTCTAGATGCACATTTCATAAAAATAGATAGCGGATCTCTGACTAGATTTTCTTGAGCTTCTAGTCTAGTTGCTATGAGTGTTTGTTAGTTGTATAAAAATAGATGCCCTGATGTGATAAAAAAAGACAAAGAATAGGGAAAAAAAAAAAGGTTTTGGGGAAGGAACAACGATGAATAAGAATAAAGAAAGGTACAGCACTATAGAAGGGTAAATGAATACTCCGTATCTTTTAACTATACTTAAATTCTTCAATATCCTTTATTCCATATCTTGCTTTGCAAACAAGTTTTAGTTAGAAAAATATCAGAAATTGCAATGTGGTTTCATCGCAAGGCAATGCACATCAACGAAAAGTTCCTTGAGCTGCTTGCTATAAACTAAGGGTAGTGAAGAAATCTTTCCAATAGCTAGAAACATGTTACGGAGTAATTAGTAGGAAAATTTGGCAAATCGAACTTTATTTGATTTTACAGCTTTGGACCTGTTCTTTGCACCGCTAGTTATAAAGATGATGTGTTAATATCTTTAACTTTTTTCCAATGCTCATATTATCCCTACCAAAAACACTCATTTGCCAAATACTCTATAATTATGAAGTAGTAGCTAGTCATTTTAACTCGGTCAAAACTCTAACTAAAGCTACTCCCACGCACACCTGCCATCTAAACAACAAAACTGATAGCACAAAACGATGAAGAAGACTTTGTTTCTTATCAGTTCTTCGTCAAAACTTTACCAGGCATGCTAACAAAGACTGCAGTTGCACAAAGAAGAATAAAAGGCATCAAGTAACAATGTCTCACCTAAAGTAACTCCTGTTTTCTGTCACTTTTTGCAAAGCAAAGCCTCCTACTATATCCATCCTTACAGTATTATCAGCATTTGGTATTCCCTCATTCGAGAAGCCATGAGTTTCCATTTGAATGTTGTCTGCGTCAGGAATCTAAGCAGAGCAAAATGAACGATACAAAACTAATGTTAGATTATCACTTACTATCGAGCACATTCTCACTTTATATGCTTTTAGAAATTACCGTGTTCATGAGCACGACAGTGAGACCACCTTGCAAATACTCAAACTCAAAATAGTGGAGCAGAGCCTCTCGACTGGACAAAGGCCACGAAAGCTTCACCCTTCCTTCCAAAGAGTAAAAGAATGGTCAATAACCACTAAAGAAACTCTGATGTGAAAAATAGAATGAAATCAGAAAAGCTTATCCAAGTAATGTATCACAAACCTCACTATAGATATCTCTTCCCCAATCCTAACCTTCTTCAAACTCTTAGCTTCAACGATTTTGAAAGTAGGAATTAATGTCTCAGGGAACCTAACAGAAAAGACAGAAAGAATGTTAAAAAAGGCATTAAAAACACAGTATTTATAATCAGAAAAGTTAACGGGGAGATTAGTAGTTACCAACGCGGATAGAGGGCTGTTTCCCAGGAAACACACATACCTAAACAAAAACAATACATTTATCAGAAATCTTGTCACTAAATTGTAGTGAGCAAAAATGCTTCATTGAATAGAGATAACTAGGAAAATTTAACTTACAAACATCCATAGGAGCCTCAATATAACCTTCCACAAGTAGTGAATGAAATGGAGAACCTACAGGTCCTTCCCGATACATGACACGAAAATCTTCATTATCCTGCTTTAACTGTTACATAATTACAACACACATTAAAACTTTTGAAGTGACAAAAAGCCCTTGCAGGTTTAGGGTCTGTTTCGTAGGATGTAATACACTATCTCAGAAATTTGATTTTCCGCCTTTCCTATTTTCTTTTGGTTGGTATGACAAGGGATATGTTTCCTAATGACTAAAAATCATTTTCCTTCAAAAATGAAAGGAAAACATGTTTTCGTTCCCTCTCTTTATTTCTTTTCTACTTTTCTCCCACCTGGCCACCCACCTCATCCCTTCCCTTTCTAATTCTATTTTCCTTTTATCCATGATACAAAAAAATGGATACTCAAGTATTATACTAATATTGCATTTAAGTTTTCCATGGAAATTTGTTTCCTTGAAAATGTTTTCAACCCAACCACACAAATCCTTAGCCTAAACCATTATTGTAAGATAAGAAAGTTAGCCCCTTCTTTTTAAGAATTGGGCAAAACTACTTTACATTTATCTATCAATTCACAAAGCTCAATGAAATTATGAAGAGTTTCAGGTGAGCAAACTATAGAACCCAAATGAGGGTTAATAATCTGTATAACCCATAAGGTTACAAAAATATATTCTAAATCCAACCTTCACTTTCCTCTACCCCACCTTGGTGCAAACCTCGTTTAAGGCACTGGAGTAATATTTGTTTTAATGTGATAATAAAAGAGGAAGCAACGTAACTGAGGAAAAATAAGGATTGTTTTCCAGAATGATGAACCAGCGATATGTGAAGCTGAAGACTTAAAAGACTGAGACTTTTCGATGTTTTTGGTATGAAGCAGTTACTCACATTAATTCACAATTTCACACTTTTCTTAATAAGCTAAGATATTGATTGCTTACTTTCCAATTCGCCTGATGCATCTCAGGTGACAAAGAACTATATTTTTCAGACGCACTCCTCAGCATCTTTAGAAAATTTGATACTTCCGGTGCCCTTTTATTCGTAATATCATCAATATAATCTGCAAAGAGATAGAGAGACAAAGAAAAAACATTGATGTAACACAAGAGCACTAATTAAATACTTAAGGCCTAGATTCAAGCAGTAAAACTAATGTAACTTTAAAGTGCCAACCTCCTGATTTATTTTCTGATGATCGTATGATTTGATCTCTAACAAGAGTCTTCAGTATACTGTCATCAATAAGATTTACAGACGCTAGTGTCTCATCCAGCTTTTCTCGATAGCATGCAATATTTCCTTTTTTCACCATCTTCACATCTCCAATCACCCTTAAACAGGCTGACTTTGAAGAATAAATAAGTTTTTTTTCTTTTTTTGGTGAGAAAGAGGGGAGGACCCTTAAAAACAAAAGCAGCAAACTACCTAAAAAGAAAGAAAAAAGAAACTACTGAACAAAAAGAAAAAGAAAGACGAAAAAAGAACCCAACCAAAAACAACTAAGAAACAGCACAACCAACTAACAACCAGAGACCCATAGCCTCCATTAATGCCGCTTCATCCAGAATAAATAAGAAAATATGAACGGCAATAATTTCAATTAGAGCTAAAAAATGAATTCGTCTACACTAATCATTATATCAGCATAACTAATAGAAAGAATGTTTCGTTTCCCTATTTCCTATGAATCTCCATTTTTTTTTCTTACCGAGTTTGGTTAGAGCTCGGAAATATCAACATCGTCAATGAGCAGCCTAATATGATCAAGATGCCAATTACATTTACTACATACTCATTAATTCAGTGCACAAGAATGACAGGAGTATGAAATGTCTTCTTTCCCTCTCTCTCCATATCTCTATCTCTATCCTCTGACAATATTATATTCACATGATTAATATAGTGATCAAATCAATTATTGAATTTAATTGAAAAAATCCAATGACCAAAAAAAAGCATAAAAAAAGGAAAGAAACAAAACATATCCCAAATTTACATTTGAAAACATAAGGAATATTACTGCATACAGCTCAATTTCATAAAACCCCACCCCACACTAATGGCAACACTTTGGCCAAAAAAGTAGACAGTTTTTTTTTTTTTATATCAAACTGTTCGCATTATTGTGGAGCAACGGAAGGACTGCCTCCGCCACGAATAAGTTGCATATAAAAATAGCACCTTGCTGCAACTAATTCGAGGCGAAGGTAATACTGTAATTTAGGCAGCTAAATTTACCAACTTAAACAAACACAACATCAAAATTGAACAAAAATTAAACAAATGACAATTCAATAAAACAGTTAAACAACACAAGATGAAAACTTTAAAGTAAAGTAAGCACCTTGAGAAGAATAAGAAGAACCAGCAGCAAAAACAAAAGTACCCCAGATTAGAAAACCTGAAAAAAAATCAATACCAAACTAATAAATTAAAAAAACAAAAACAAAATAAAAAAGGATGATTATAACAAGTGTTTTAATTTTCTGGGGAAAGTGTAAAAAACTGAAAGAAACAACACGTGAAATGAACAGTGAAAAAGACATGATTATTACCAGATCTCAAAAACTTATACTACAATTAAGTGAAAGAAAAAACTAAAAACAGGAGATTAGTGAAATTAATTACAGTGATTAGTAGAGTTGATGAGAGCATCAAGACGGAAACTCAACGTGGGGGTGCTTGATATGACATGGACAGCAGTACAGAAGTGCTGATAAATTCTATGCATAGTAAATACCCTTGTTTTTAGTTGTAACATTTTAGATAGGAAAAATTTATAAATATAATCCCAATTATAGGCGTTAATTTAATAAAAGACCGAACTTTGATTAATCTAAAAATGGACCCAACTTTCATGTCCATTTTCCAATTTTGGACCCTCTTAAATTTTAACTTGTAAAATCAAGTAAATCTTGCTAACTATTCGGTTTTTGCTTAAGCAGGACCACTCAAAACCACCACCACAACCATCCCTTCCGCCCGAAACCTCCAAATGTTAAGAAAAAAATGGATAATTAACAAGATTTACTTGATTTTACAGGTTAAAATTTAGGAGGGTCCAAAATTGAAAATTGAACATGAAAGTTGGGTCCATTTTTGGATTAATCAAAGTTCGGTCTTTTATTAGGTGAACGCTCATAGTTAGGATTATATTTATGGTTTTTTCCTTTTAGAAATTGCATTATTTATCTTTTAGGTTTTATTTAATTTTATGATTAATAGGTAAAGAAGAATATATTCAATATGAATCTCGTTTGATTTATCTTAGTGTACACTAAATTAATATATACTTTTTATAATTTATACAAATATATATTTAGAGTTATAAATTGTTTAATATGTAATATGTATCTCGTCAAATTTAAAACGCAATTTATTAACTAAAAAAAGTGAGTAATAATTTATTATCATAACGGAGTACTATCCAATTTTCATCTCATCTCATGTACCGTAGTAATGTTAAGGAATAACATTTTTTTTTAGAAAGTTCTTTTAGTAATTGTCTCACCTTTTTTAGTTTTTACCCCTTTTCTGCAATAAATTCAGTGAACTAAAAGTGTAAGTGGTAAGTTCTTTTGTCAGGTTTTTAGGCGTTGTATACTTTCTATGAGTAATTTCTTGCGTACGTACAACGTTGTTTTTTCAGATTGTGAAAGAGATATGCTAGATTGCTAGAGAGTACAGCCCAGAAGAATGAATACTGTCAGATGGGTGGTTAAGTAATTTTAAAGTGGAGCCTACAATTTAGGTTTCATGCTAAAGTGTGCATCATCCAAAATTCCAAATTAGCGTTATAGTCCGAGTAGGTAACATTATAACCAATTAGATATTTAAGTTTTATAGGTCAATATTCAAGTTCTAAATAAAAAAAAGTTATAATGTGCAATATCAAAGTCATAAATCGACTTTTCAAGTCATTAAGTCCAGGGCCGTTCCTGAGATTTTAGAGGCCCGAGGCGAATTAGTAAAGTTGGCCCCCAAAAACTAGTTTAAAAGGACTATCGGTGTTTTTTATGACAAAAATCACATGTATAAAAACGAGAAAATGATTTAATTTAAAAAAATATATTTAAAAAAATAAATTCATTTAAATAAGTAATAGTACACATTAAGTTTGCATAATATCTTAAGGATTATATTCTTAAAAAAAATTATATTATGTGTTTTGAAAAGAAAATTTTAACATGAATATGGGTAGTAAATTTTTTCATTTCAAGTTTTTATTACTTGAAAATAAAATAAAAGGGATTAGGTGTAAATTAAAGTTTTAAGAAAATATATATGAATTGATTTTTTACCATGGGTTTGTATAGATCATCTATTTAATTATTAATTATTAATTATTAATTATTAATTATTAATTATTAATTATTATGGAGTTTAAGTAAAGTCCAGAATAGCTAAAAACTATCCCTTAAAATTATTATTATTGAGTTTGTAAATCTTTGAGAATATGTTGATTGGGATTTAATGTGGATGATGAATTGGTAAGGCTAATAGTAGGATTATTGGAATTTCCCAAAAGGACGAAAATGAATTAGTTACACTGTTACATAATGCTTTTTTAAAAAAAAAAATAGCTTAAGAATGAAAAAAGCAACTTAGAGGAATAATTGGTGTTCACGGGAATCGAACCTAGGACCACACGCAAGGGGTACCCATTGTAGTGCTCAAAACCTTCATAGTTACCACTAAGTCAACTTGTTTTTGAGTAAAATATATAAAGCCTATTTACTTGATGCATGGACTTGAATTTTGTGGGCCCTGAGCGTGGGCCCCGCTTGCCCGCCCCAGGGCCGGCCCTGATTAAGTTTAAATATCGCTAGTATCATTATTTATGTAAAAAATTGAAAAAAAACAAGAATTGGAGCTCACTCTCTTAGATTTGGATATCATTCGGATGAATACTTTCTCATTATGCAAAGATGTAAAGATGTACAAAGATGATACGAGGTGATGTGGCAGTATAATCCACTTCTTTAACTGTACAACTTTTACGAACTTTATCTTTTGAGTATAAATTGAAGTGAATCCAAATAAGATTAGATAAGCTCAACTGAATTGAATAAAACATTTTTATGACTGAATTAAATTATTATAATTAATAAAATAACAAAAAAAAATTGAATTTCTATAAACTATAAAATTTAATATTAGTCAAAAAAGCATATATTTTTTTTGGTGCTTAGTGAAAAACATATGTGAAGAGAAATTATGTGAAAATTATTTCACCATAAAAACCAGTACATATGAAACATAAAGAGGTACACATATTTCATTCAATTCATTTTCGTATATACTAGAAAATTTAAATTGTTAAAACACACAAACTTTTTAATCTTATTATGTACCCCTATAAATGTCATATCTATCCTTTTTTGCAACCTTCACAATTTTTAGCAAATTTGTGATTTTTAGTGGACCACTCCTCTATGTATATATAAGATTTTATCCATTTATATACTAACCACATCCATGATAGATAATATCTATTAAATTTAATTAGTCTGTTAATAATCACATTATATTTAATGCATTTACCACACATCAATAGTAAAAGATAACAAAACATCAGCCATAAACACTGCAACGAATGTAATGGTAAAACACAAATCTGTAATTCTGTATATCATATATCAAATACAGAGTAGTAAGAACACTGTTTGGAATTTTTCAAGTTGAAGCTTTTCACTTTGACTTGGTTGGATCAATATTGAATCTAACTCACGAATTTATAATAAAAGATAAAACAAGCTCAGCAAGCAACTTTACAAACAACAATACACTTCAATTTTTTATATATATTCACAGAAACAAAATTTTAAAACTCGTAGCAATGGAGATGTAGCTCTATACAAATTCTGAAATTCGAACGTACACGACTGGCCATGGAGAAAAATCGCCATATTTATATCACCTCTTGTTCTGGTTCTTAGATTTGCTGGGTCCAGTATTAGAAGAATCACCTCCTATCTTTAAAACAGAACCATCTTTTACTTCATTAGATAACGGTTGTTGCTCTACTACTTGCCCTCCTTCAAGGTCCAACATCAAATCTCTGAGCTGCAAATATCACAAGTTTTCAAGACAGTTCTCATCAGTTACTAAAATACACAAAGGCCTAAACTACAGAAGAAGTGCCCTGACTCCTGAAAAGTGACCAATACAACAGATTCACATACCTGTTCTTCAAGATCTCGTATTTTATCATCCTTCAGTTTTATAGCTTTCTGCTCCCTGAAGCGATATACACAGAATTAGTATATAGTCACTGTAAAAAAAATTCCTGTAAAGTTAAGCTATACCATTCAAATTGCAAAACAGTAACAAATCCATAAGCATACTGTCTCTGTGTGTGTGGGTTGGGGGTGGGGGATGCATTCATCACGAGGCAACATACACTTGATCTGTTGTATGTAATGTAGAACAAGTCAATGTCGGAAAATTTGCCCAATTCCAAAATATTACAAAGAAACATGGACTTGAAAATAAAATTGTACTTGTAGCTGTATTTCACGTTATAATAGACATTTGAAACCACCCACCACTTGTCATTACTTTCTAAAGATATAAAACTTAGAAACTCAGCAATCATGTTATCTATAACTAAATTAGAGTGTTAGAGACACATCATGACTCTAAGGTTCAGTATATCATTACAGAAGTAGAAGCATTGAAACAAACAAGCTCTATTATTATTTCTGGTCAGGCTACAATATTTTTTTCCACATAAATCACCATGCATAAATAGATTTTTCTTTATTTCGTTGTTTAGAGAGCCACTAAGAGGGAAGCTCTAACCAACTGAATAATTTATTGGTAAAGCAAGAATTTACAACTAGGGGATGTTTGGTATGAATTTTTTAGGGGTGGAAACGGAATTAAGTAACTGACTCTGTTAGAATTTGTTTGGTTAGTGAGTAAAGTAACAAAAGCCGTTTTCAAGTGGTAACCTTTTCCACCAAATGGTTTCCAGGGTAAAATATGTGGAAACAGTGCACCTTTCCTGCCTCAAACAAAAATAAATAAATAAATAAATAAATAAAAACACTCAAAGTTGCAACTCGACCCTTGCCCCCTTCATTCCTTTTCTTCTTCCGATCTAATCATCTTCATTTATTTTTTTATTTTTTTTGAGATAGTAAAATTGCATGTATTTGATGAGATTGATGATATATTTTTTCTTAATTCTTACATCAAATTGAATTTATATACTAGTTTCATTGATCGATGTAGCAGAAAATAGTTGAGATTTTTTTTTATTATTTTTAATTGATTGATGTAGCATTGGAAAGCAAGGTGGAATTGTGGCAAAAACATTAGAATCACGGGGTTTTAAATTGAGTAGAAGTAAGGCGGAATATATGGGTATGTTTTCACTGGGACAAGGAACAGGACGACAAGCTCAATTAGTTTGGATGGAAAAACTGTCCAATGTTCGGATTTCTTTCAGTATTTAGGATCCATTATCCAAAAGGATGGTGAATTGGACAGAGATGTGGACCACATGATCAAATCCGGTTGATTGAAGTGGAAAGAAGCTTCATAGATTTTTATGATTTTTATGTGATCTGGGTATGCCCAATAAATTGAAGGGAACATTTTACCGCATAGCATTAGAGTGATTAGACCAGCATTGCTTTACGAGATTGAACGTTGAGCTTTGAAGTACTGCCACCTCCATAAGCTGAGTGCCTGAGTGTTATGCGTATGCTACGTTGGATGTGTGGGCATACAAAAAAGGACAAAATACATAATGAGGTAATTAGGAAGAAGTTGGGACTTGCTTCTATTGAAGATAAAATGTGGGAAAATTGGCTAAGATGGTTTGGTCATATAAGACGGAGAACGAGTAATGCACCGGTAAGGAGGTTGGAAGGGTGGCAACAAGAGAGAAGAAGGAGAGGTAGAGAAAGACCAAAGGAAACTTAAATGAGGGTTGTTAGTGGAGATATGAGGGTGTTGGGGGCTTGAGGAACATTTAGTGTCAAAAAGAGAAGATTTAAAGAAGAGGATTTCTGGTGATGACTTTTGCGACATCCTCATATTGATTCATGTCTAGCCAACTCCAAATTAATTTGGGACTAAGGCTTTATTGTTGATGTTGTTGTAAACTATATTTCATAGTCGTCGCCAAATGATCATATAATTATATTCAATCAATTTGTCAAATTGCTACCACTTACAAATTTTGATCGGATTTATTTTGTCACTAATGGTGTAATTTTGACTAATTTGTTCATGAGATTGCTTGATTTATTTATTTTTTTATCTTTTGCAATGTTTGATTTTTATACTACTTTTATTGAATAATCTTGCCAAACAAGAGGAAACAATGTGATTGTAATGGTTAACATTTCCTGAGTAATCCCAGACAATTAGTAAGGTAACGCTATTTATTACTCTTTCCCCCCTTAATTTGTTTCCAATCCATTACATTTATTAATAGCTTACCAAACACCCCCTGGGTTTCGTTCAGTTGAAAAATCATGTCACAGAAGATCGATCATCAAGGGTCAATACATCTCAGCTTAAGGCAACATCATTTTATCTTAGTATTGATTGTATATTTGCAGGAGAGATATAGTAGATGAGAGGTCTTGGGACATAAGATGGGATGTTGTATAGGGAAAGAGAACCCTTAATGGTAAAACTACCCAACACTACCCCAATAACAAAATATGACGAAACAGCCAAAGTTAAAAATTGATCTGACCTTTCCTCACTCTCCTTTATCTTGGCCTTCCAAATCTCTTGGTTTTTCGAAAGATTTTCATTGATCTGCAGCGAATCATTGAATGTAAGTAACTGATGCAAAGGTTGGTAACCCAACCAAAAGATAACAAAAACCAACAATGGATAATAGAGAAGGGTAGCACAATGGTTAAAACGAAATTCCCACTGAGTCACTTTAAGAGTAGCAAGCTAAAACACTTACATCATCTAGAAATTTCTTTTCTTTAATGCACCTATCCAATTTCGCCTGTAATTTCTGCAATTTCAGACTCACAGCTTTGTCTACAGCTTCAGCTATTTCTTTTTCAGTCTCTTCCTTTACCTCTTGCAACAAAGCTTCAAAATACTGCAAATAAGTCATAAGTATATAACCTTGTCAAGGAAGGAAAAAAATACGTACTAAATAATTTTCATAGTATCAGTACCACAGAACAATGTACAGAATATCATGAAGATTAAGATTCTACTCTGTAAGTGACATTACCAATTTTTGATTTTCAAGCTGTGTGGAGAGAAGTTCGTTGTATTCGTTTACAATCTGATAAGACAAACAATATTCAGGGGAAATTAAATTTCTCCAGTGCTCACAAAATAAAGAAAGATTTAACCATATATTTAGCAAAAAGAAACATACAGCTTCAACTTTACTACTTAAGATAGCCTCATTAATTCCAGGATCCCCACTGCACTCACAACTCCCACAGCCATGCATATCATGTGAACATGGAACATTTAACTCAACCAACTTCCCGTCAGTTTTTGACTGTATTAAACGGTGAACATAGTTGTCACCAACGTAATCCCACACACGCCGAGTTTCCAATTCCAGGGAATAGCAGTGCTGTGTTTCTTTCCAATGCATTATAGCATGGCCCTCTTTATACCTGGATCAAATGAATCAAATGTTTCATGGTCACGAAATTTAGAAAATTAAAAATACCTAGTCTCTTCTATAGGATTACTAAATAGAAATATTGCAAAATTTTCTTTTCCTATAATGGTTTAAACTTGTATGGGGGTCCGAGGATAAGGCAACTTTGTTGGCAGTTTCATCATTTGAAATAATTATTAAATTAAAAGAAACTTAAAATTGTATCACTATCAATGCTTTCTCCATATATGAAGGGGAGAAAAAGGATAGAAATCATTACCTTCCACAACCCACAAAACCACATATTACGCATATCCACAGATTCTCTGAGGTTTCACAAATGATACATGTTGATTTCTCAGGCTGCTGCTGGCAATATCGGCATACCTAGAGACATGAACCAAAACAGCAACTGCAAGTCAACAGATAAAACTGGAATAAATTGGCAACTTGCGATGGAAATAAGGAAAATAAATCATCGCCTATACCCAGATCAGACAGGTGAACCAAAGGTCAGGGAACTATCAGTTAATTCTCGCTATTAAAGCATAAAGGGTGAGAAAGAAGCTAAAACTGTAATGACTAAATATTAGGACAGGATAATTTAGAAATTCTATAACAGCTTAGATGCTAGAAGCTTCTAGAATACTTTAGAGTTGTTAAGTAAGACTTTACTGTATATAATGCTAAGATAGAGGGAAAGAATACTTGGAGAGTCATAGCCTCCAGCACTGTTCTCCATTCCTTAGCACTGTTCTCCATTCATTGAGTAGAATTCTACTGTTACATTGAACTAGGCAAAACCAGTCGATTACAAAAACAAGATGGTGGTGTCATATATTTCAATGAAACCATCATTGTCCACATTGAAATTTAGTAAATCAGAAGGAGGTTAAGTAAGCATAAGCCTAAGCACACCACCTATTAAGTAGAGTCAATTAAATACAATTTAAGTAATCAAAACACCGATGGCGACGAGTCAGCAAATCAACTTCAAGAACTTGAAGTGTGTGCAACAGAATTAACAGAAATATATCAGCCACATAAACAGAGAAAGAATTAATGAAAGAAAATTCTCTTGTAAACTCACCGGACACGAAGAATCTGTCCACTTTGAGATGCATGAGCAGTGGAATGAATGATTGCAGATGGTTGTGAGAATTCCACTTGTATCTTGATCCAATCTCTCTGTCACATAAGCAAATTCAGAAATCTCATGAAAACCAAGAAACTGATGCGAGCAAGGCAACTATAATGGCCATTTCATGTTAATACTTGATATTTATATATGCGCTTACAGCTGTGCATGGTAATACATACGTGAATATATGAGCAATAAGGAGATCTTGTCAATAAAAAAAAGTCCATAACGGCCACACAAACTGGAAGGAGTTTCTAATGTGTCAAATACTTCTGAATTTTGTCATAAAACTGACTAACTTAAAATTTTAAGGGATTTTTTCATTGGTAGCCGCGTGTTTTTTTGAATTATCGTTGGTAGCGTTGTGTTTATAATTATCTATGGTGAGTGGTGACCCTATATTACTAATTAATTATTTAATTAAGGTCAAGTTCATGTTTTTTGTAACCTATGATTAGATTAACAAAGTTTACGTTTTTTGCTCTACCTGTTATAACATTCTACCTACCTCCTTTAAATGCCTCAATTCAAACCATCTCCATTACCTTCTATATTTTATGAACAAAACCAACAGTCTCTCAACAGTCAATACTCCCTTAATCTTCCTTAATTGATGAGCTAGGTCCAAGCCTCCTTATCTGTCACAACCGTGACCAAGACTCTTGTTACCTTTCCAGGTGCCCAAAATGATGCGAAAACCGATACAATCATACGAATTCCTACAATCCATGACAAACTGAGACGCAAAGCGCTAAAAACAACCAAAGTTAGTAGAATAGACCCGAAAGAGCCGCGTTCGAGCCTAAACCATCATAAACGGGGGCAAAAATTGAATATAAAACACACTTATCAAACTCCCCAAAGCCGAACCTTTGTTTGTCCTCAAGTAAACAAGTGGATAAGCAATGACTTCACCACATTTAACTTTGCAAAACAGAATCAACTCAGGCAATTCCGAGTACGTAAGTTCCTACACCAACCCATCAAAATCCCTTGATCACCATCCACTTAAATCAAAATCATAAGGTCAACCATATAAAAAATAGGAGTCGATAATTAGAGTAGCTCACTCGGCTGTAACTCCACACATAAAACTGAGCATAAAACAATGTAGCTCACCCTTATTCCCCAACCATTAAATAGCAAGGAATGCAAATGCAAAAAGTGTTTGAATGCAAAATTCTGTGGAACCCAATCCCACATCTCACACATCATGCAAGTGATTAAGGGTAATCACTCAACCTAATGCAAAGACAACTCGAAATGCAAGTAATATTCATTAGTTTTGGCAATTGACTCACTTCACAAGAACTAAAAATATGCACATGTCGATCAACAAGGTCTTTACAACACAACTCAACTAGAAAGCAAGACATTCTTTTTGGGATTTTTTCGAATTTTCGAATTTTTTTGGATTTTTTATTTATTTTGCTTTTTTTTTGAAATTTTTATTTTTTTTGTTTTTTTTTATTATTTTTGAATTGTTTTCCTTTAAATATAACAAAACTAAATAACTAATATTACAAGTTGAAAATAATATTAACATCACTTCCATCCCACCTTCTCAACATAAATAAATACATCAAATTCCCAACTTTTCAACAACGCCAAAACCATCATTTTCAAGTGGTGCATTAATCAATGAAACACCCACAAATAACACCAAACAACCACAACAACATCACCTCCACCATACAGCTCCCCCAAGCCAAGCTTGGCACGGCAAAAAAGGTTGTAATGTGGTTAAAATAAGAAATGAAAGGTCAAGGCACAAATATTTGGTCCAAGGGAAAAATAATGTAACACGAACACCTAGAGATGTAATCTAGAAGCTCTAAAGAAATGAAAGTCTTTTATCATGCGCGACATGAAACATACCAAAGCCAAGCTACTAGAATCCAAAGCCAAAACACGGACCATACAAGCACTAGGAACTAAACACACATGAAAAGAAATAATGCATATAATAACAAATACAGCTCAAATCTTCCCATTAACACAGTTCAAGCCCCTACTCTACACATGGCTATATGGTAGTTTATATTGGTAGTTTATATTTTATCAATTCAACAAAATCAGTTTTCAAAAGCCATCCACATAAAAAATATATAGAATATAGAAAGTTAATTTCCAATACACATCATCAACACAACCTACAAGCAAACTAATTTACATTTCACTGCATTGTAATTTCTAGTGGGCAAGAAAAGTTGAAAACAAAGCAAGGAAATATTATTATGCTATAGATAACATACCTAAGCAAACTGGACACGTAGGTTGTTCAGCTGAGTTCAAAAGAGAAGCTTGTCCACGTTCGATAGAGCCCGTGTATTGCACATCAACAATAAAAAGCACGTGACAAGCCTCTGGCTAGATAAATATGCTATTAGAATTTACACAATCAAGGTAAGAAAATACTAAAAATTATGCATGAGCTTGACATATTGGATGGCAAAATTAAGCGAGATATAAGAGAGTAACACCTCAAGGGAAGAAAACTTTTGGCCATTGAAATGCTTGTAGAATCCATCTGTTGAATTTTGATCGTCAAACCTAATTAGAACAATATATGTATCCTCCGCTTCATCATTCCTAAAAGAAATAACAATTAAAAACACATTCAACTTCACATAACCAACATTATATCATAATAACACAAATGATGGAAAAAAGAAGCCATTAAAATAAACTTCTCACCTGACAATCCGCATTTCAAGCATATGTTGGATAAACGAACCAGAAAACCGGCAAAAATCAGCATAAGTCATGTGATTCGGAACCCCAACAACACATACAAGAGGCTTTCTCCCAACCTAAGCATCATCCAATGTGAGTAAAGAATTAAAACCAATTTGACATTCACAAGGGGAAAATCAATGCACTAACAGGCCACTTGCATTAAAGGTTAGGAATTGAAACTAATACTTTTGCTGCGTACTTGCATCAATCTCTCAACAATTTTTACAGCTTTAGCTACTATGATCATTATTGGTTAGCTATACATGGTCAATCCATGATGGAGGGAGATCATATGAATACAATACAAGTATCAATATGTTTCTAACAGACTCGAAACAAAGATTGAACAGCGAGAGGCGGGAAGTACACAACCTTGATGATACACTTGAAATAGCAAACAATTTACGAATTCGCATACAGGATACCAAGAAAACAAAATTGCCCAAATTCACACATTTAATTTAAAGCACATATTAAGGCATTTTAATGCCATTTCAAACAAACATAAACATAAAAATTAAAACCCCCAATTTATAACCCAATTCCCAACATCCCATTTCAAACAACCTATTTCTTCCACACCAATTAAAAACAGATATTCAAATTATTAATCAAACAAACAAACAAACCCCAGAAATTCAGACTATGGAAAACAATAAACCCTAGAAATTAAAACTACGAAACCAATAATAAACCCCAAAAATTCAATTCAAACAACTTACAAACAGAAAAATGAACAAAGGAAAATAAAAGAAAGAGAAAAAAAGGGGTTAACCATACAGGAAGATGTAGAAGAGAAGAGGAAGAAGAAGTGAGATCGTTGGAGAAAAGATGCATAACACCAGTTGTTTCTTCGATTCTAGGGTTACCAGAAGTAAACGACAACGTTTGAGTGGATATGGTTGTCGGAGATTCGTCGGAAACAATCGGTGGTGGTGGTGGTGGTGGTGGTGATGTTGGTGATGAGTTAGTTACCGGTGAAGCGGAGGTTGAGATTGGGTAAGTGCTTGGACTTGCTGTTGAAGCTGCTTCTGCCATTTTTGAATTGAATGTTGAGTTTGGGAGAAAAAAATGATAAGTGGAATGTATGTGAATGAATATTTATAGTTTTATACTGTCCGGGCACTTAGCAAGTGGGAATGGGAAACGAATGGAAATAATAGGTGGATGCTTGATATATTAAACGGAGTGTACGTATGAAAATTGATTGTGCATTTGGTTCTATCTATATTAATTCATTGTATTTAGTTATTGTAATAAGAAACTTATTTATTTAATTATTGTAATAAAAAGACACATAATATGTCATAGATCAACGGTTAACTTACTAATGTTTCTCTTTTAGACCATGAATTCAAATCTCATACAACTCATAAATCCTATGTAGCATGGGTACTTCTGATGGGTTGGCGTCCCCAAACTCGATTCGTCCCTGTATTGGAGACGATTCAGATTCTTCATCTTATAATTTACCGTATACATTAACAATATTTTTCAGAGTAACCGCTTTCAGTCTCCGTATCCGCATTCGTTTTCGACCCGGTTCCCAACTCCGTATCATCATGTATTTAAAAGATATATGTTTTAAATACATGATGATATTGAATGATAGCTAATGTGTTGACTGTTGAAGGAATGCCACGTGGCGTGTAGACTTGCTCCAAAACGTTTTTTAATATAGTATTATATAGATATAGATTTTGTTAATTGTTGATTGTTGATTGGGAATAAGATAAAGATTAGTATTCAAATTTATTATTTTTTCCCTATAAAATTTTAAAATTGATATAGTAATATATAGGTTGGACACAATATTGGCTTTTTATCAAATAGGTTTATTTTCACATGTAATATTTACCCACTGCAAGTAATATAATGTTGGGAATAAACCCTTTAATAATGGTATTCTCAATCCCTTCTCTCTACTAAATTTCACCTATCAAACGAAGGCTTAAAGACAATTGGGATTAAAATCTCATCTAGACCTGCTTATTGGATAGGGGTAGCCCAATGGCTAAATGGTCAAGGTCAAGTTAACAAGACTTTTAATGGACAAGACTTAATAGATATGATCATTATTGTATAGGGTCGTTATATGGTTAAGTTAATAATCCAATATCTTTTTTAATAATAAAGCCTTGACAAAAATAGTTATATGGATAAATTTGTATGCATAATGTCTGGCTCACTAAGTTTTTAAATTTATTGACTCACCCATTAAGGATCCACTATCGACCCACGATCCACAATGACTCGACCAGCTACCGACTAGGCGACTAGGGGTGAGCACAACCGGATATCCGGTCATTTTACTTGAACCCGGTACAAATCCCGTCTGAAACCGAGTACTTGGTTGCATTTTTTTGCATGATTTTATTTTGAGCAAGTAATTTTTTAACACAATTTAATACTTTAATATTTTATTTCTTTTGAAAAAAATTAAAAGATCCAACATTAAAAGTAATATCCAAATTTGGGTTATATCACTTATATGTCTAATATCAAAAAATATAAAAATTAGATAATTTGGTCCAGCACCAGGTACTCATCGAGAACTGGGTCTTGTTCCTGTTTTCGGTACCGGTACTGGTGCAACCGCGTACCCTCCAGGTATTGGGTCCAAAATTATCCAATACTGGTCCGAATCCCAATACTAACGGGGTAGTTAAATTTGTTCCCGGTACCAGACCTAGCTCATTGGCATCGGGATTTTACACTTTGGATCCAAACTAGGACCAAGTCCAAAAACGGGTATCCAGTTCTGATGCTCACCTAGTAGTCACCCCCATACTACAGACCCTTTTAGTGTGACATGTCTAACACACCCACCTTGCATTTGACCCGACCCGCCCAATAACCAAGTCTAATGCCATCCCCACCCCATATTCTGACTTACCAAACCTCTCCTGAAAGCCCCTAAGTTGCAATAATAGATTAGTGTAAACTAAAAAGAAAAAGTTATGAGATAACACCTTTAGAGTAGTGTTTTTGTCAAGTAGCACTTTTTTTAAAAAAAAAATGTTTAGTAACACCTTTAAAGCCACTTTTTTTAAAAAGAAATAACACCTTCCCTCCGAAATCCGGTGGAAAAGTCAACAAAATGTTGTCTGACACTTTGTTTTTCCAGTGGAGTTGACGTTTGACATGCACGCGCTTTTTTTTTTAATTTCTTTGTTTACTACTGTGGGGCCCACTTCATTTTCCTTCCTTTGTACTCTTCTTTTCTCTTTTTTCTTTCTTTACTTTCATTTTTTTTTTCCCACTACACCTATCATTTTCCACCATTAACACAAAATCCAATTCCTTCACTTAATCTCAATCTTTACGGTTGTTGATATTTAATGTTGCTGACATTTTTACTAATCAAGGTAAGTTTTATGCTGTTAATTTTTGTTATTATTTTATTTCGATTTTGCCAATTCAATTTGTTAGTTTTTTGATGTGCTTGGATGTTGTTGTTTTTGTTCTTTATTTAATTGCTCCTTTTTGTCGTTAGTTGTAACAGTTGTTATTGTTTAGTGTGTTAAGTGACTATATAACATTATACTTGAATTTTGTTGATTAATTATGTTTTTGTGTAATTGATTGAATTTTGTTAATTGAATAGGATGAGAAAGAACTTTATTGATGGTTAGACATTGAAGAACTTGAGCAGTAAATTTCAGCAAAACCCTAATTTTTCGATTTAGGGGTGATTAAATTGATTCAATTTGAGAAATTATGAAAGGTATCAAAACTAAGGGAATTTATAAAGAAATAGGAAAAGGAAAAAGTACAAATAAAGCAACAAATTAAGCAAAAAAACCAATACTCACCCACATCTCCAACAAATTGCAACACATTTACCACTTCCATATGAGTCAAACAATATTTTGTTGACTTTTCCACTGAATTCCAGTGGGAAGATGTTATTTAAAAAAAAAAAGTGGCTTTAAAGGTTTTACTTGACAAAAAGGAGCTACTTTAACTAACAATTTTTTCAACTAATAAAGCGATGATTGATAACGCTACCATTACTCCATAATACAATTTAAATTAAAAATAGCAAACTTAAAATTTTATGAATAATTTCTCTACATAAAATCTAAAACATACGATTCTCCTAATTACCATTAATTATCATCAATTTTATTTATTTTCATTTACATTACTTAGCTCTTCATAATTCTCGTTTTCACCATATTTATGATCATTTTAATCAAATTTCAATGATTTATTTTTCAATCATGATAATTACAATGATTCGGAACATCATCCGAGCCAACAACTAATAGTTATCCTATAAAAAGAATGTCAAATACTAGACAACCGACTGTCAAAAGGTGTTGTAATTTCTCCAAATTCAATGGTTTTTTGAAGATTTTTTTTTTTGCTTTGCCAGCTTTACTTTTATTGATTGGTCACATGGGAATTGTGCAAAGGAATTCGGTGGTTCACTACCTTACTAAACTAGTTCTTTTTGGAGTAGAACAAATGTGGGTTAGCGTTTATTCGATGGAGTTCATGCACTTTCGGACGCTTTGTCAATTGAATTATTCACTAGTTGCCTTTTTTGAGAAAAAAAATTATGTATTGTCAAGGGTGCAAGTCAAAATGTAAAGAACACTCACCAATCTTAGTAATGGAGCTTCAACTAATAAACTATTGATCATGGATGCCATAAGCCATAAGAACTCATGAGTCATCTATTTATATATACATATACTAAAGCAATAACCACTATCTAATTTTTCCCTCCAAAATTACCGTCATATTCCCGCCCCAAAATTGCCCTTATTTCTCCCAAAAGAACACTTACACTATGTATTAAAATAAATGAGGATTTTTGCAATGCACCACGTGACATCTTGTATGTTACTTTGCTACATGTCACTCCACTCACATGCCCAAAATTGCCCTTATTTTTCTCAAAATAAAACATCTATACTATATATTAAAACTCAAGGAGGATTTTTGCAATGCGCCACATAACATTCTGTATGATACTTTGGTACATGTTGCTCCGCTTGCATACCAAACCTTACATAAAAAAATATATGTTCACAAAGATTTGAACCCATAACCTCAAGTTTTCAATGATGTACTCTGACCACATGAATATATGATCTATACATATTTGATGTGTATATCTCTATACGATATTCTCATATACTACAAGGCAAGAAAATTATAAATAAAATTAAAGCCAAATATTCCATGTCTTATTATATTTTCCTCCTAATTAATGTATAATCTACTAATTTTATCGTTTTTCATTTTCATAGCGTCTTATTTATTTATTTATTTAGGTTGTTATTGAATATTTCAACTTTTAGGAAACACAAAAAGGACAAACATTTCAAGTAATGTATAATGTACGTAATTACGTAACTAATCTAAAATATTTTTATATATCTACAAGACAGAGGTTAAAAAACTTATAAATGAGATACAAACTTTCATTAATCATATATTTTTATTTATCATCAAATTATTTTATATTTGAACTAATTCTTAAATACTACATACATACATATATATATATATATATATACACACACATATATATATATTATCTTTAATTCTTTAGTGTCACATAAATTACTCTTATCTTTTGGTTCAAGCTTTAAATTTCACCCTAGGGGGCGTATTATTTTAGAAAATAGATAAATCTTTATTTATTTATTTATTTATTTATTTATTTATTTATTTATTTATAAATTTATTTTTTTAATGGGATTACAATGGTACCCCCAGTGGATTATATTTTGTCTTTTAATTAAAAATTGAATTTCTTTTGAAATAAATACATTCAACTTATACTAAATCAAATGTCCGAGGCATCACCCGAGGTAAAATCTAGTTAACTTAATAAAGCATTGGTAAAATTTGTTGCAATTAAATTGCGTATTTCATTGATATAGATAATCTAAACTTTTCTTTTTCTTTTTTTAGCCCCACCATATCTATTCCACTTCCAACTTAAGTCATTCCAACTTGATTTAGATTTTTCAATTAGCTAACAACGCATTCACTCCTTAACATGCCCTATTTTCTGCTTGCAGCCCATTGTTAAAAATTATAAAACAGAGATGACTTCTGAAATTAATTTTGTTAGTAAATAACACCCGTAAAATCTTCATGTAAGCCTAAGGGTCTGTTTACATTTGTTGAAAGCAGCTGAAGTGAAGTGAACTGAATTGAACTAAAAGGTTTTATTATGGATTAATATTTTTTAACTACTGATAAGTCATGATTTAAAACTATTAACGGTTTTTAACTATGATTTTTATGGATTTTGATTTTTAACTATGATTTTTAATTATGGATTAAGTATGATTATTGATTTTTAATTATGATTTTTATGGATTACTATGATTATTGATATTAAACTATGATTTAACTCTGGTTTGATGATTAATAACTATGGAATATTAATAATTTTTTAATATGGAGTAGTGACATAATAATAATTTTGATATAAAATATTTCGTTATTGGTTGTTTATATTTTATGAAACAAAAATCAGTAATGCATTTTCATATGTAGTAGTTTCATATATTTGTGAATGGTAATCCACTTATATAGTATTTTCATATTTGTGTTGTTGTGGGGCATAATACCCCAATACGTGGCTCAATGACTAGGTGACACGCGGTCCAATGACTGGGTGACACGTGGCTCAATACGGAAGTGACACGTGGCAATATTAGGTTAGCTGAGGAGGGAATGACACTTTGGACAGAAGGACAAAGCCCATCACTATGAAGCCCACCAAGTCAACCTAGCAATCAATCCAACGATCACGAATGTGACAATTGTCAACATCTAAAGCATGGCACAATTCACGAAAAGCCTATAAATAGGTCCCTTTTTTCTGTTTTAGCGGACAGATGGATATCAGCATTAAACGCTTATAATTGAGTATTTCTCTCTCTAGAACTAGAGTTTCTCTCTCTAGGCTTATATTAATTGATCAAATTGTAATTAGTGATTAACTACTTGATTATATTAAAACAGGTTGCTCTGTGTTGTAGCATTGTATTTGAGTCCTCTCATCTCCCTCTCTACTATACAAATTTTCCGAAAACAGGTGGTGCCGCCTGTGGGGAGGATATTATACAATGGCATCACAAGGTATCCCTACAGAGGGTATTTCAACTTCTAGGATAAGGCCTCCCTCTAGGGAACACAATCCCCTGGATGAGGAGGTGTTAGTGGAGGATGAACCTTTATCCAGTGATGAGGAGGATGACCAACCTCCTCGGAGTGAGGGGAAGGCCCCTCAAGGGGAGGCTCAGTCTGAGGACCATTCCCCCTCAAAGGCTCCGATATCCATGGTAGAGTTGAAAGAAATGATGTCTGAATTTAGACACTTACTTGTTTCTTAAGTGAAGAGCTTTGTTCTCCAGTCTAATCAGACCCCCAAGACTAAAACTAAGTCTAAGACCAAAACAGCAGTGGGTATGAAAACTCCAAAGAGGAGAAGCATTGAAAAGATGTCGACTAAGGCACTCGAGATCGACTGGAAAAAAGCTGCCCAACGTGCTAAATAAACGAAGATGACTTGGAAACCCCAGAGAGAGTTATCACAAACCTTTTTGGATGCTAGGGATTACCTGCATGCTAAGAGGTTGGAAAAGGAGATGGGTTCGGCTGCTTCTGAAGCAGCATCCACTGCGTTGATGTCTGACACAGACATCAACCCTCGTTGGGAGCATGAGACTCACCATTATGAACGACGCAGAACGGCCTCTCTTATCCCGAGGAATATGGAGCTTTATCATCCAAACAAGGAGTATGAAGAAGAGGAAGTGGAATATATCCTGGAGCATCATCAACCCTATCGGGAACCACAAGCAAAGCGTGAAGTGGCACCCCTGCATACACAAACAAACATTCAGCTTCCCAACCTGACCATGGGGTGGAAGTCCCCCTTTTCAGTTGTAACCCTAACTGCTCCAAAAGTAGGAAAGGTTAAGGCTCTCAATATGGATCCCTATGATGGTACAACTGATCCGGACGACCACTTATCCACTTACAAGTAGCACTGTCAGTTTGGTTAAAAAATCACTGTTCAACTGAAGTTTATATGAAACTGAATTGAATTTAACTGAATTGAAACTAACTGTAACTGAAAGTCATTGAACTGAAACTAACTGTAACCGTTAAAACTAAAAAAAAATCTGAAATTGAACTGTAACTGAACTGAAAATTATCTGATCTGGAAAAATCCGAAAACATGTAACTGAAACTGAACAGTAATTGAAATTTATAACTGAAACTGAACTATAATTGAAAATTTGTAACTGAAACTGAACTGATCTGGATTAACAACTGATTTAAATTGAACTATTTTGACCGAAACTGAATCTGAACTGTAACTGAAAATTTTTAACTGAAAAGAATTTTCCTTAAATTAGACAAATATTGATTGAAAATTAATTACTTAATTAGATCTTTGTAAATTGCATTTTTCATTCAAAATTCAAATGTTAATGAAATGTTCCAATTTTATATATTAAATGTTGTATTTTGATATGTGCGGTTTTTATTGTGTTTTTCCCCCTTGTTTCTGGCCAATTATATGCCTAATAGTTGTGATTCTGGCTTGATTTTAGCTCATTTGGTGTTCTTTAGCTATTTGAAGTGTTTTACCAAGTTTGGTTGATTTCCAGTGATTGTAGAGCTTTATGGTTTGATTTTATTATTTGCGGTTGTTATGCTCGGTTTTGGTATGCTTTGTATTTTCAGGAGCGGGAACCGAGTTTGGAAGGAAGCTAAGAAGCTTGGACAGAACAAGAATGATATGTGCATGGGAATGCGTGCCAAAAAGTCATGGAAACAAGCCATGAAGAAAATATGAAGAAATAAGAAGAAAAGAAAGAATAAAAAGCAATTCTGGAGCTTCTATGCGCCCGCATAAAAAGCTTATGCGCCCGCATTTTAATCACAATCAGCCTTCAAGGAGCTTCTGGAGGGTTGATGCGGGCGCACAAAATTGCCATGCGCCTGCATCAGCGGTTTTCCGTAATTGTTGTTTCTTTTATTTTCTTCGTGCTTTGACTTTGTAAGTCCAATTTTTTGGGTATTAAGGGCACGACTTCCTAGGCTAAACACTTTATGCTTTTCATAACTTAGAATTACTCTCTTAGGGTTTAATTAAGCACTTTTTCTCTCTCAAAAATTAGATTAGGAATTAGGGTTTGTTCTCAACAATTAATTTCAATTCATTTCAAGTTCTTCAATTTGGTAATTCTTTTTACTTTTATTCTTTTTGCTTAGTTTGATTTATGCTTTTTAGTTTCATTAGTTTAATTAATTTAGTTTATTTGTTGATGTTAATTAGTTTAATTGTTAATTATTTCATGAATTTAATTATGAATTCTATAATTATGATTGCTTTGATTTTCATGTTCATAAATGAGTAGTCAATTTTCTAGGGTAAGGGAAACCTTGAGTAATTAATGGACTAATTAACTTAGATCGTTTCAATTCCACAATTAGTAGTCAAATTCTTATTATTGGCTTTTTCGTTTACAATTGAATTGTGCGCAGATTTAGTTGTAATTTTGGTAATTGTCGAATTTGATGCCGAGAGGTAAAAATACCACAATAAGACCACTGAATAATAGGCGGAATTAGTCTAGGCATGAGCGAGAGCCGCTAGATGAGTTTCGAGGGAGTCTAGATTCGAGAGAATTAGTGAGCCCTAATTTGACGATAATTGTGAGATTGAACGATCTTTGTTAGTGAATCCATTAGTTGTTCTTGGTGACCCGAATAACCCTAGACTTTAATTTATTGGTTTTAATCTTCGTCATTTCCCGTAATTGATTAGTAGTTAATTAGTAGTCAATTAGTTAATCAACATTTCTCAACTAAGGCCCTTTACACAGTTTAAGCTTTTTAGAACTAATAGAGTTCAATTGCTTCCCGGAGGATTCGATCCTTACTTCCCTAGCTACATTAGTTAAAGTTGTTTGATTTATTTTTGATAGGTGTGCGATAGCCTCATCAAATTTTGGCGCCGTTGCCGGGGAGGCAATTTTTAATTCTGTTAGTCGGGTTTTTACTGTTTTATTTTTATTTTTCTTAGTCTCAAAGAACTATTCAGTTCTTTGGGGCAGTTTCTTATCTTTGCTCGGAGTTTCCCTTTTGTGCAGGTTTATAGGTTTATGCAAAACAACCACGAGCCTGATGCTTTCATTTTCCCTGAGCCCGAGCAAGTATTTCTGAAGCGGTTGAGACGTAGTAGACGCCGAATATTTCTTCCCCGATCTGTGGAGGAGACTGTTTCTGATTTGTCTCAGTTTTTCGAGTTCACTTTCAACCCTTTGTTTGCAGGGTATTTAGAGGTCGATATGGCTGCCGAAGGAGAAGGACAGGGTAGAGGACTACCACCTCCACCACCGCCACCTGCGGCCCGTTCATTGAGAGACTATTCCTTGCCTAGTACGGAGTCTATGGCTGGAGGTTATTCAGTACCCGATATTGATGCTGCTAATTTTGAACTGAAACCGACCCTTTTGAATATGGTTGAACGAAATCAGTTTTCAGGGACATTGAAGGAGGATCCGAATTTACATTTGCAAAATTTCCTTCAATATTGTGATACTATCAAGCAAATGAATGTTTCTAAGGATTACATTAGAAGGAGAATGTTCCCATTTTCGTTGAAGGACAAGGCTAGAACCTGGTTGAATGATCTTAATATGGCTACAATCACTTTTTGGGAGGACTTGGCTCTTGCTTTTCAGAGGAAGTACTATCCACCATAGAGAACTACTTTATTGAGGAGTCAAATTACTAACTTTAATCAGGAGACAGATGAGTCACTTTATGATGCTTGGGAACGGTTTAAGGAGTTATTGAGAATGTGTCCTCATCATGGGCTTGAGAAATGGTTCCTGGTTCAATCATTCTACAATGGGTTGGG
>PYUH01000036.1:9364092-9423170 GCA_016808085.1 Suaeda aralocaspica | reverse complement strand
CTTTGTTAAATTCTGCTGCTAATGGTCGATTCATGAACCAGGAGGTAAATGCTGCATATGAACTGATTGATGAGATTGCCACTCATAATTCACAGTTTGGTAACCTTAGAGGGCATTCCAAGAAGGGTGGAAAACATGTAGTTGATGATAAGTATGAGAGTTTGGCTGCACAGATCAATGCCATAAGTCAGAAGCTTGATAAGATTGGTACTATAGCTCCTCCACCATCACATGTAGCTGCACTTTTGGGATGCACTGACCCTTTCAGTGTTTCCTATGGTTCATTCGGTCATAGTTCCCAGTCATGTACCAGTTTAGTAGAGCAAGTGTGTGCCTTTCAAGCCTACAAGAACAATCCATTTTCTAATACATATAATCCGGGCTGGAAGGATCATCCATACTTTTCCTACAAGAACAATAGCAATGTGCAGAATCCTCCGCAAGCTATACCACCTCAGCAGGCACACCAGCAGATGCAAAGATATGTACCACCACACCCACCAGGTTTCAGTAGGCCACCACTATCAGCACCACTATTGCCAGCTCAACCTAGTGGTGAAATTTCAGAGCTGAAAAATATGATGTTGCAGATGCAAAAAAATATGGAGGCAATGCAGGCTCACAACAGGCACCTGGAGACTTAGATAGCTCAGATTGCACAATCAACTGCTCAAAGGCAACCAGGCCACCTTCCATCACAACCTAAACCTCTAGTATCACAGGCATCACAGAATCCCTCTAGGGACCATGTCAATGCCATTAGTTTGAGGAGTGGAACTACTTATGAGGGTCCGAGAATGCCTATTGATGATGCTAATTCTGATGTTGCAGGTGGAGCTAAGAAGACCAGTGATGTGGTGATTGAAGATTTAGAGACAGTTCCAGATAAGGAGGCTGAAGCGCCTAAGGAGAAGGTAGATGACACATCGATTGATACCATCCCGAGGTCACAGGTCAGGTTGCCCTTTTCGAACAGGGTGACCAGGAGTAAGAATGATAATCATTTCAGTAAATTTTTAGCTATTGTTAAGAATTTGCAAGTTACTGTGCCTTTTACTAATTTGATAACTCAAATTCCTACTTACACTAAGTTTTTGAAAGACATTTTGAGCAAGAAACGTGAGTTGAGTGTGGTGGAGGCCGTAGCACTTACGGAGGAGTGTAGTGCTATATTGCAAAACAAGTCCCCACCTAAGCTGAAGGACCTGGGAAGTTTTTCTATCCCTTGTAACATTGACCCCCTATTTATTGATAAAGCTTTATGTGATTTAGGGGCTAGTGTTAGTCATGCCTTTGTCTATTTGCAAAAAGCTTGAAATGGGTGCTTTGAAGGTCACTAACATTACTTTGCAGATGGCAGATAGGACAGTGAAGTACCCTAAAGGTATTTTAGAGGATGTCCCGGTGAGAGTAGGGAAATTCTTTATTCCTGTTGATTTTGTAGTGTTGGATATGGAGGAGGATGCACACATCCCTATTATTCTAGGAAGACCATTCTTAAATACTGCAGGAGCTGTTATTGATGTTAAGAATGGAAATTTGACTCTTTCTGTAGTTGATGACAAGGTTACCTTCAACCTTGATAGTGCATTGAAAAGTCCTATGATAGAACAATCATGTCATGCAATTTATACTCTTAATGAAATTGTTCTTAATGACTTGCCTCGATCCCCTAATAAGGATCTTCTAGAGGCTCCTTTGTGTTTGGATTCTATTGCAGGTGATGAAGATGATGCTAATAACAAGCTATGTCAGGATCAAAAGAAAAGAAAATCCCGTCCCAAGAAACGTCGGAAACCTCGAAAACAATCTTCTCATGCTTATAATGTGAATACGACAAATGATAGGGTTTTTACCAAGGAACGTGAGGTATATGAGCAACCAATAACCTCTAATTGCTTTGATTACCTAACTATATGGGGTTCACGTTCACTCTTCGATCCTCCATGAGCTATGAGGTAAAATGGTCAAGCTAATGACCCTAAACAAGCGCTTCTCGGGAGGCAACCCGAGCTTTCTATCCCTTTTAAACTCTTTTTGTGTGTTTTTGGTGTGTTTTAGTTTATTTTCGTAAATTTTAGTTAGTTTGTGTTCGTGTGTTTTTGTGTGTTTCTAGGTATAATTGAGTAACTAGGGGTTTTTGGTAGAATTCCGAAGTCTAAAGTCTAAGTAAAGGTCAAGGTGAGTGAAAAAGAGAAAGTGAAAGTTTGTTAAGTGTCAAAGAGAAGAAAACAAAGTGATTGGGGTGAAACAGGGTAGATGCGGACGCATGGGGGTTTTATGCGCCCGCATCTGACCCCCAGAAGTCCAGAAAATTTATTGAAGATGGTTGATGCGGACGCATGGGAAGTTTATGCGCCCGCATCAGACCTCCAGAAGCCCAGATTTTTTTCCGCCCGCATCTACACAAGAACGTCATTTTGAAACGGTCATAACCTTTTCTCTAGGCTGTTCCACGAGACGTATGACCTACCACTGGAAAGACCTATGAGTCTACTTTCCAATGTAGCAGGAATCAGATTAATCCAAATTATACTTTGTTAGATATGATCGAAACAGTGCGAGGTGTTCAAATCTCAATCCGTGTATGCTACACGTAATTGCATTTACCACCCATGCCTCTTTCTTATCCATGCACAACTTCTTCCTCTTAACCATATACATCATTTTACAACCCCATGAATCCCTAAACCCCTCCACCGTCTCTCTTCCCTCTTACTTTACTCCCTTCAGCACTGAGGACATTGCCGAGTCCGGCTTGGGGGAAGTATGTTTTATTTGCTTTCTTAGTATAGTTTTTACTACTTTCTAGTGCAGTTTCTACTGCTTTCGTAGGACTGTTGCATGGTTTGTACCATCCATTAGGGGCGGGAGTTTACATGTGACCAAAAAAAATGTATTGCTTTCGTAGCTTAGTGTAGTTTAGTCTTATTAAGAGAGTTCTTATTGTGAATGGCTAGCCGCTCGTCCCGACTTGTGTTGTTTATGAGATTTGACTTTTCATGTACCCATGTGCTTAAATTTTTGAAAACTTCATGATGCTTATATTCGGATGAGTTTACTTATGTGATTTGTCGGGCATGACTTTGTCTTAAATTGCAAGCATTCCTTGTATTTGTCAACTCTGTCTAACCTTGCTTGGGTCTTGGACTTGAACTGTGTTAACGGGAGGATTTGAGCCACTTTTAATCTTATAGGCTACATTAAATTGTATTCTTTTCATGTGTGCTTAGTTCCTGGTGCATTTATGATCTT
This sequence comes from Suaeda aralocaspica, assembly GCA_016808085.1. Lineage (NCBI taxonomy): Eukaryota > Viridiplantae > Streptophyta > Magnoliopsida > Caryophyllales > Amaranthaceae > Suaeda > Suaeda aralocaspica. The sequence continues at coordinate 9,419,915 of PYUH01000036.1, read as the reverse complement.
GGGTTTGCCATTGGACTTGAGTAGCTTTTGATTGAGGTTTTGTTGCATGTTGCTCATGATAAGAGGCATTCATTTGTTTTTAGAGCTTTCAGATACATTATTAGGATTTTCATGCTGAACACTTTTTCCCCTTGTTCCTGTGTTTTCTTAAGCCTATATCCCTCACAAAATTTAACCGCATTACAACCCTATTTGGCCTTGGTGTTTGATGACATGTTGTGTGCCCAAGCATGGCTTGGGGGAGTCATATTGTGGTTTGTTGTGGTTGTTGATTATTGTGACGGTGTATTTGGAGGATTTGGTGAAATTGTGAATTTTTGATGTACATGAGGTTCTATAAGTTTCACATTAAGGCTCTGCGTACCAATGACTAGAATTGTGTTTTAAAACACAATGTTTTGATTTGTAAATGTGATTTGGAGTCCAGTTATGTACGTGTGGTGGTTTGGTCTTAATGGCTAACTATTAAGAGTCGTGAAACTAAAGTGAAATGAAAGAAAAAAAAATGCAATGAAATTGAAAGAAAAAAAAGAAAGAAAGAAAAAATTGAAAAAAAAAAACAAGTTGAAATTTAAGTGGATGAATGAAAAGCTTAAATTTGGTTAAAAATTGTGTTATTGAACGAAAATAAAGGTGTGAAGTGAATGGAAATTTAAAAGTTTGGTTTGATTCGGTTGGAATTGGATGATGGGAGACATTGATATTATTGTATGATGTGTTGGTGAGTCTCCGATGTTTTATATGCGTATACCCCGCATTTTCAGCCACATTATCCCAAATTTATCTTACCCTTCACCCTAGCCCTACATTACAAGCTTATAAAGTCCTCTTTGATCTTCATGTGCATGCTTTGGTTGATTGTGGAAGAGTCTTTTAGCCAGGTTGTAGAGTATTAATTGCATTTCGAGTCGACTTTAGGATGGAGTGTATACCTTTAAACACTTGCATGAGGTGTAAGATGTGGATTTGGGTTCCTCAAAACTTGCATTTAAACACTTTATTGCATTTGCAATCCATCTTCTCGTGGTTGGGTGGTGAGGGTGAGCTACATTGTTAGATGCTCAATTATGTGGAGTGATAACCCGTGAGCTATTCTAGTCATCGATCCATTAAACTTGCTTGGTTGGCTTTGTTTGACTTGTGTTTAGGAATGTGCAGCATTTGAATTGCTTTGATCTTGGTAAACTCGGATGGATCCTTTAGTTGTGATGCATATGATTTTATGGGGTGAAAGTCATTTCGTTGTCTTTGCTCGGGACGAGCAAAGGCTTGGCTTGGGGGAATTTGATATGTGCGGTTTTTATTGTGTTTTTACCCCTTGTTTCGGACCAATTATATGCCTAATAGTTGTGATTCTGGCTTGATTTTAGCTTATTTGGTGTTCTTTAGCTATTTGAAGTGTTTCACCAAGTTTGGTTGATTTCCGGTAATTTTAGAGCTTTATTGTAACACCCCCAAATTCCTCACTTTCTAACTTACCTCAAACCTATAAACACAAGAGGAACTTGAGCATGTTACCGCCACGTCACAACTAATTATGAAAACTAATTGCAACGCTAAGGCTAAGGTAAAACAACACACTTTACTAAAACCACTTTATAAAAGTCAAACAACTCACAGCGGAAGTCTTTACAACTAAGTCAAACATTAAATTAACAACCTGGAACCATCACGGCCCTTATTCCAAACCACTAGAAAAATCTAAAGTCAAAACAACTACCAAATATTATCCACTCCTCTCGAAAAATCCCTTCACCATGCATATGCTCAACAACCTGCACTTATTCTGCTTAACAAGCAAACAGAACAAGAAAAACATGGAAATATATATGTGTCAGCAACCACTGCTGAGTATGCACAACATAGCAAAAACATAACAACACGAAGACACACACATAGCATACAAAATACACATAACAAGACTCTCACTCCAAATTAAGACTCATGACCCATAAGTTCAAAATTCTTCATCTTGATTATAACTTCTTGCTTCGAAAAGGATATAGGAAACGTGAACGGGCTCTTTGGAAAGACGGTCGTCAACCAAGTAGGTAGCGCTCCCCGTACAATCCGAACTCTAACAGAAAGATAGCTAGTCTTTCAAAAACAGTGGTACATGGTCTCCATCCACCCCATGTCCAAACTTAACTCTTTAACTCTTTTGGAATTCCAGAACTAAAACAGTGAAGCATCGTCACACTCCACTATGGAAGTACAGCGTTAAGGCAATACATACCTCCCCCGTATGGTAACCTCATTTGGCCTGAATGAGTACTCACGTTCCTTTAAAAATAACTTACTCATAATTGCTTACTTAACTTTGCTTTACTTGACTTTATTTAACTTTGACTTAATAAGCATTTAACTTTGACTTGTCTTGTAAACATGACTCTTATGGTCAAAACTTGCTCAAAACATGCATAGAAGCATTATAACTCATGAACAAACTTCAAAACACTTAAACATGTCATTTTAGACTCTTAACCCTCACATTAAAGCTTCATATAGCTACTGTCCAGAATTCAAACATAACTTAAAACACGACCGAAAAGTCAAACATACACCGTCAGACTTCGAAACATACATAAACAACATAGAAACCATCAAACACTTAACCAACACTTGTTAATGACTCTTTCCTCTTTTAGTAACCTTCCATTAATAGTAAATGACTTTTGAAAACATTTTTAGAAACTTCTATTCCTAGAAATTTATTTTTGAAAAACATTTGTTTTAAAACTAGGCAATAGAAATAGAAATAAATCTGAAAATAATTATTAAAAATTAAATAGGTTCGAAAACACTTTTCCAAAACCTTTTACTGCCTAAAATACAGTCTCAAACCAAATCTCGTGGCTAGATAAGGTCTATGTGAATTTTAGTAGATTTTAAACTAGAAACCCTAAAACTAGCGATAAAACAATTAAAAATCCAAGCTAATTACCTAATAAATTCTCTAGGTCGTGAAACCCATTTTATAATTCCTTTTATTCTCCTATTAACCAGTAACAACCTTTAGAAACCTTAGTTCACGTTTTAAATATTTTTAAAAGATTTATTTTTGAAAACAGTCCAATCTGTCTAAAACCAATCTAAAAATTATTTAAAAATATTGGAAAACCTTTTAATGACGAAACCAACTCTATAAACTCATATTATGCTTCTGGAATACATTAAAAATAATCTCATAGTCAGATTCGACCTTTAGACCTTCTGAAACAATATTTTTCGGTAAAAACCGCAAAACTGAAAACTGACTAATAAAATTATTTGACCATGCTATACTTCATGTTAAAGTACGAGAATTTAACACAACTTCACATACATCACAATAAGTCTAAAATAATTTTTACGAGCATACTTCAACACTTTAACCTCATATAACAAATTTTACACATAAACCAGCAGATTTTCGGTTCAACACTATAAAATTCATGGGGGCTTGCATGATCGTTTTCTTGCTCCAATAATTTAACACGACATACTATAATACTAAACCTAAGTTTTCATGCTATTAGGTCTTTGATATGTCGCACATACCTTGCTCGCTAAATTTCCTTCTTAATTAAAACTGCTCTTCGGAAAATTCTCCTCCTTGCATTAAAATACAAAAATACCATTAGAAATTCGACTAACCTCATATGAACATTATATAACTAATATACAGCCTCTAAAATAATTTTTCGTGCATAAATTTCGATTATTTATAATTTCTATGATTTGTTTTATTAAAAATCCAATTTTTGACATAAACTAATCTATTAAATAAAAATTACCAAACTAATTTTTAAAAATAATTTGAAAACATCAAAACACTTTTTATTTACTGAAAAACATTAGGGAAACACTTTTTCGATTTTTTTAAAAATAATTTGGAAGGAAAAATAATTTTTTTCTCTCTTTTTCTTATTTTCGAAAACCATGGTGAGTGGGCTACTTTGAGGTGGTTTTTGGCCACCTTGGTGGCTGCATGGGTGGCGGATCTTGGTACCTGGTGGTAGAGTGCAGCAAGGGCTGTCACGTGGTGGTGGTTGTGGCGGCAGATGTGAAGTGTGGTGGTTGTGGTGGTGGCTCAAAGTTGGTTCCACGAAGAGGAAAACTGCATTTTTTTTTTTTTCTGTTTGTGTACTTTGCTGCGGTTTTTGGGCTGCGGTTTTTCTTTCTTTTTTTTTTCTTTTTCTGATTTTTGGAAAGGGTTTTAAAGAGTAAAATTTGATGAACCAGAGAGCTATATATAGGGTATATGGCCTTAAGGAATTTCGGCCAAATCAAAGTGAAAAGATAAAGTTTTGATTTTTTTTTTTTTGGATAAGATCTAAATTGTGTAGGATAATTTTGGATATGTTTATCTTTTGTAAAATCTGAAATTTATCCTAACTAAAAGATACAAAATATCTAGGTAGTTAAAATAAATAATTTAGAAAATAATTTTGGCCATAAAAATATTTATGGGCCTTGGAAAACCGAAAATACCCCATTTTGGGCCTAATATGGTCCGAAAATAATTAAAATAAAACCCATAATTATTTTTGCTATTTTTGAAAATTAAATTTAAATACTCAAAACCTCCTTTAAAAATAATTACTATTTCTAATAAAACCTTTTGTAAAATAAATTATTTTAAGCCATAAAATATAAATAGACTTTATTTTCCGAAATTCATAAAACTATATATTATAATCGTATAAAAATATAATATAAAGTCTTAAAAATGCGGGGGATTACAGTCTACCCCCCTTAAAAGAAGTTTCGTCCCGAAACTTGGAACGAGTAAAAACGCTTCTCGAAAACTCTTTGTAAAACTCTTTCAAAACTTTTATAAAGTCTTTTGCTTGATGTAAAACTTTTGTCAAAACTCTTTTCGTGAAACTCTTACGAAACTTTTAATGCACGTTATAGAAACTTTTGTGTCTTGCTTTGGCTGTATTTTAGTTACATAATAACAATCAACTCTACTGTGAAACGCGAAATTCTATCGCCTTCTACCCCCCTTAAAAATCGAGTTACGTCCCCGTAACTCTACTAACCTCGGCAAACAAATCGGGGTACTTCTCTTTCATAGCATCCTCTGCTTCCCAAGTTGCCTCTTCTGTATCTTGGTTCGACCATAAAACTTTAACAATCTTAACTTCCTTATTCCGTGTTTTCCTCACCTTCGAATCAAGAATCTTTACAGGTCTTTCTTCAAAAGTCAGAGATTCATCTAGCTCTATGGTTTCAGGTTGTAGAACATGGCTCTTATCCGGGATGTACCTCTTCAACTGAGAAATATGAAAAACATTATGGACTCGACTCAACTCCGTGGGTAAAGCTAAGCGATATGCCACTTTCCCAATCCTCTCCAGAATTTCATACGGTCCAATAAACTTCGGGCTTAACTTTCCCTTCTTTCCAAACCTCATTATACCTTTCATAGGTGATACTTTCAACAATACCTTCTCCCCAACTTCATATTCTTCATCTCGTCGTTTCTTATCTGCATAACTTTTCTGTCGATCTTGTGCGGCTTGAATCTTAGCTTGAATCAGCCTCACTTGATCAACTGTCTCTTGAATAATCTCCGGTCCTAATGTCACCGTCTCACTGATATCCGACCAACATAGCGGGCTTCTACACTTCCTTCCGTACAAGGCTTCAAACGGTGCCATCCCAATACTGGCATGGTAACTATTATTGTAAGAAAACTCGATCAAATCCAAACTATCCTCCCAGTTCTCCTGAAATTCCAAAACACAGGCTCGCAGCATATCTTCCAACGTCTGAATCGTCCTTTCTGTCTGTCCATCCGTCGCTGGATGAAACGCAGTGCTCATCAACAACTTAGTTCCCATGGCCTCTTGTAACGCCTTCCAGAAGTTCGAAATAAATCTCGAATCCCGATCCGACACAATACTCCTTGGAACTCCATGATATTTCACCACGTGCTTCACATACGCCTTAGCCAATTGAGTCATTTTCCAATTATCCTTCATTGGAATAAAGGTTGCAGACTTCGTAAGTCTATCTACAATCACCCAAATTTGATTATTTCCCGTCCTTGATTTTGGCAAACCGATTACGAAATCCATCGAAATCGAATCCCATTTCCACTCCGGAATCTCCAATGGTTGAACTTTTCCTTGAGGTCTCTTGTGTTCAAACTTCACCTTCTGACAAGTCAAGCATTTCGAAACAAAAACTGCCACCTCCTTCTTCATCCTCGGCCACCAAAACACTTTCTTCAAATCCTTATAGAGTTTGTCCCCTCCGGGATGCACAAAATACTTAGTGTTATGTCCTTCCTCCATCACCTTTTGTTTCAGATCCTCACACTTTTGCGGTACACACCACCTTCCCTTGTACCTTAAACTTCCATCCTCGTGAATCTTAAAACCTTCAGCTTTTCCTTCTTTTAACTTCTGCTTTATCCTATCCAACTTAATATCTCCATCTTGATTCTCGCGAATTTCATCGAAAATAGTGGGTTGAATAGTCATAGCACAAATCCTCGACACAACTTCGCCGTAGTCGACCATCTCAAGACTCAATCTACTCATGTCCTTACACAGTCGCTCCGGAATAACCAAAGCATTCACACCATGCGAGGACTTTCGACTGAGTGCATCGGCTACTACATTTGCCTTTCCCTCGTGATATTGGATGTTCAAATCGTAATCCTTTATCAACTCCAACCATCTCCTTTGTCTCATATTCAACTCCTTTTGCGTAAAGATATACTTCAAACTTTTGTGATCCGTGAAGACCTTACACGTCACTCCGTACAAATAATGTCTCCAAATCTTTAACGCAAAAACAATCGCTGCCAACTCCAAATCATGTGTTGGGTAATTCACCTCATACGGCTTCAACTGCCTTGATGCGTAGGCTATCACCTTTCCCCTTTGCATCAAAACACATCCCAATCCATTCTTCGAAGCATCACTGTAGACTTCGAAACCATCATCACCTTCCGGTAATGTAAGCACAGGTGCCGTCGTCAAACTCCTTTTCAACGTCTGAAAAGCTTCCTCACACTTCTCATCCCACACAAACTTCTTTTCCTTCTTCATCAACGACGTCATAGGTTTCGCTATCCTCGAGAAATCTTTGACAAAGCGTCTATAGTATCCCGCTAATCCTAAGAAGCTTCGGATGTCCGTCACATTCCTAGGCGTCGGCCATTCACTCACAGCCTTGACTTTAGCTGGATCTACAGAAACGCCATCCTTTGTGATAATATGTCCTAAAAACGCCACTTGCTCCAGCCAAAACTCGCACTTCGACAACTTTGCATACAATTGGTGCTCCCTCAATGTCATCAAAATCGTCCTTAAATGTTCAGCATGTTGCTCCTTCCCTTTCGAATACACCAAGATATCATCTATGAACACCACTACGAATTTGTCCAAGTACTCATGGAATACCCGGTTCATAAGGTCCATAAATATCGCTGGCGCATTCGTCAACCCAAAAGGCATCACAGTAAACTCATAATGTCCATATCTTGTCCTAAATGCGGTCTTCGGAATGTCCTTTTCCGCAATTGCCAATTGATGGTACCCAGATCGCAAATCAATCTTCGAAAATGTCGTCGCCCCTTTCAACTGGTCAAACAAATCATCAATCCTTGGCAATGGGTACTTATTCTTGATAGTCACCTTATTAAGCTCACGATAATCAATGCACAACCTCATACTTCCGTCCTTCTTCTTTACAAACAACACTGGCGCGCCCCATGGGGAAGCACTAGGTCGTATGTAACCCTTCTCCAATAAATCCTGCAATTGAGTCTTCAACTCCATCATCTCCGCAGGTGCCATTCTATACGGGGCTTTAGAAATAGGTGCGGTTCCAGGAACCAAATCGATCGTAAACTCCACGGCTCTCTTTGGTGGTAGTCCTGGAATCTCATCCGGAAATACATCGGGAAATTCTCTCACTACTTCTATGTCGTTAACGCTTGGTTCGGAAACTCCCTCCAAGTTCATCACACAACAAAAGAATAGTGGATTTCCCTTAGCTATCATCTTCACCATTTTCATCGCCGAGACAATCTTAATGTCCTTTGTCTTCGGTAGCCTCCTATAAGACACCATAGCCCCTCTCGGACTTTTCAAGGTCACCTTCTGCGCTTCACAATCAATCTTAGCCTTATACTTACTCAACCAGTCCATTCCTAGTATCACATCCAATTCCTTTAATCCAAATTCAATCAACCTCGACGGAAAGTCACATCCAGCGATAAAAATTTTCACACCATCATACACCTTAGAACAAGTCACGATCTCACCATTTGGCATTGCAATCGGTATATTCACCATCCTAGGTTTACCTAAGTCAAGTCTAGCTATGGCACTACCAGATATAAACGAATATGAAGCTCCGGAATCAAACAAAGTCTTAACAGGTATAGAGTTAATAGAGAATGTACCAGTTACCACTCCTCCATTATCCTCCGCCTCTTGGTAGCTCATGTTGTACATCTTTCCTGGCGCATTGCCCTTCGCTTGTCCTCCAGCAGTGTTCATACCATTCACATTCTTGTTTGCAGCATTAGCTCCTCCAGCATTAGTTGTAGCATTCGCTCCCTTATTGTAATTCTGATTATTGAAGCTTCCATTGCTACCTCCAGCATTTCCACCATTGAACCTCCCATTGTTGTTCATTGGCCTCCCGAAATTTCCTCCTTGCTTATTCTGATTGAAGCGGTTTCCAAACTTGTTTCCGTTATTGCTTCCACTCCAACACTCATAAGCACGATGTCCTTGCTTGCCACAGTTCCGACAAGTCACCAGATTTCCCTCACAGTCTTTTCCAGGATGATTCTTTGGGCATAGAGTGCAGTGATGTACCCTTTCTCCAGTCCTTACCATTTTTCCACCTGGATTACCGTTCCGCTGGAAATTTGGGTTCCCATTCTTCTGAAAGTTTGAGTTCCCATTCCTTTGGAAGTTTTGGTTTCCATTCCTCTGATTATGATTGTTTTGTCCACCAAACCTAGGTCGCTTATTGAAGTAATTGAAGTTATTTTGGTTTCCATTAGCTTGGCTTGGCTCCTTTCTCTTCCCTTCCTTTACAGCCTTGGCTCTCTCACCTAACTTGTATAGATGAGCAGCCCTTCCATACACCGCATCCAAAGTAGTGAAGTGCTCTCCAGCAAGTTGAGATTGCAACTCCAATGTCAACCCTTGTTCAAAATGATATGCCTTCTTCTCCTCATTTGGCACAATATCCGGTGCAAACCTCATCAACTCCAGAAACTTGTGGTAATATTGTTCCACAGACATGTCCCCCATCTCCAGCTTAGTAAACTCCCTAGACTTCTCCTTCTTCAGAAACGCAGGATAGAACTTATTGCGAATCACTTCCTTAAACATCTCCCAACCAAAGTTAGGTCTAGCCCTCATAGTTGCGTCACTTTGTGACCACCAAATATCAGCTTCCTCTCTTAGGTAAAATACAGCATTAGCAACTTTCAGGTCATCCGGACATTTAAGAGCTTGGAAAATCTTATCGAATTCCCTAATCCAGTTCTCCAACACTAAAGGGTCCTCAGTACCACTATAAACCGGTGGCTTACTCCTAGCTATCTCCCTAAACATCTCCCCAGCAGGGTCTTGATTCCTACGGTTAGCCTCCTGATTGGTCCTTGACAACTCAATCAATTGCCGCAAACATTCAGCAACTTCTCCATTTCCATTGTTCCTTGCCATCTATTGAACTAAACGCACACTTAAACCTCAAACTTAAAGACACTCAACTCTTATTGCATCAAAGTGCAATACCCTATTACTAGTTAACAGCTTGGCAAACAAATTAACAACAACAACACCAAAACATGAAACCACAACAAAAGAAACAAGAAGCTAAACAAGAGCAAAAGAGAAGACATGTAAAAAAAAAAAAAAATTTATTCCCATTATTCGCTTGGTTTAATTAAACGTCAACAACTTAAAAAAAAATTTTAAACTTAAACTAAGGAAGTTCTAATTACGTCAAAAGAATTAAAGCAACTCTAAACATAAAGAACTAAGCAATCTTCAAATTCCTCAATGATCAAGGCGACTTCTAACTCTGGTTCTTGGTCCTTCACTTGGCTCTTCTCGTTCCCTCTTGATGCCTCTAGTTAAATCTTCTGAAGTAGTCCCACTTCCATCTTCTACATGTCCATCTTCATCTTCACTGTCACTAAGCACAATTACTTCTATTTCCTTTTCAATAATCTCTAAATCATCGTCATCACTTTGTTCTTCCTCTTCTGGGTCTTCTTCCTCTTCTGGATCTCCTTCCTCATCTTCCTCATTTCCATTTCCATTTTCATTTCCATCTTCATTTTCCTCATTCCCAGTCTCATTTCCATTTCCCTCAGGGTCTTCATTTTCAGTCTCATTTTCCTCATGCTGTGGGCTTGGAGGCTCAGTCAACCACTCATGAATCCTATCTGCTAGCTCTATTTCCCTTCTTACAAAATCCACTGCAGGCAACCATTTCCCATTTGCAGAAAACTTCTCCACATTTGGAGTCCTATCCTCATGAAGTACATCCTGATACTTAGTCTTCAGCCCAACATAAGGGTTTCTATCTGGCAGATTCCTAATAAACAACCATATCACTGAAGCTTGTAAATTCGATCCTGGGATCCCCATATTGTACATGAAATTGCACCAACTCTCAATTCGATCACAGTAACTCTTAGCATCATCATAAACTCTCCTATGAAGACTATATTCCGATGGTGACAACATCTGCAGGTTTAAAGCAAACGTAAATCCCTAAAGAAAACCCCAACAAAAAACCCAAGCAAGCAACAAAACAACTTAACGTGCAGCAAGACTTAAAAACATGCATAAATGCAAAATGCAGGAATGCCCATCCTAAGTCTACCCATTCTCACACTTCAAATTTTTAATCCTAGTCCTTTAAACTTCCGTGTTTGCAAACACATTTTGAAGATCATTTTCAAAACATTTTTTTGGAAAAACCTATAGCTCTGGCTACCACCCTGTAACACCCCCAAATTCCTCACTTTCTAACTTACCTCAAACCTATAAACACAAGAGGAACTTGAGCATGTTACCGCCACGTCACAACTAATTATGAAAACTAATTGCAACGCTAAGGCTAAGGTAAAACAACACACTTTACTAAAACCATTTTATAAAAGTCAAACAACTCACAGCGGAAGTCTTTACAACTAAGTCAAACATTAAATTAACAACTTGGAACCATCACGGCCCTTATTCCAAACCACTAGAAAAATCTAAAGTCAAAACAACTACCAAATATTATCCACTCCTCTCGAAAAATCCCTTCACCATGCATATGCTCAACAACCTGCACTTATTCTGCTTAACAAGCAAACAGAACAAGAAAAACATGGAAATATATATGTGTCAGCAACCACTGCTGAGTATGCACAACATAGCAGAAACATAACAACACGAAGACACACACATAGCACACAAAATACACATAACAAGACTCTCACTCCAAATTAAGACTCATGACCCATAAGTTCAAAATTCTTCATCTTGATTATAACTTCTTGCTTCGAAAAGGATATAGGAAACGTGAACGGGCTCTTTGGAAAGACGGTCGTCAACCAAGTAGGTAGCGCTCCCCGTACAATCCGAACTCTAACAGAAAGATAGCTAGTCTTTCAAAAACAGTGGTACATGGTCTCCATCCACCCCATGTCCAAACTTAACTCTTTAACTCTTTTGGAATTCCAGAACTAAACAGTGAAGCATCGTCACACTCCACTATGGAAGTACAGCGTTAAGGCAATACATACCTCCCCCGTATGGTAACCTCATTTGGCCTGAATGAGTACTCACGTTCCTTTAAAAATAACTTGCTCATAATTGTTTACTTAACTTTGCTTTACTCGACTTTATTTAACTTTGACTTAATAAGCATTTAACTTTGATTTGTCTTGTAAACATGACTCTTATGGTCAAAACTTGCTCAAAACATGCATAGAAGCATTATAACTCATGAACAAACTTCAAAACACTTAAACATGTCATTTTAGACTCTTAACCCTCACATTAAAGCTTCATATAGCTACTGTCCAGAATTCAAACATAACTTAAAACACGACCGAAAAGTCAAACATACACCGTCAGACTTCGAAACATACATAAACAACATAGAAACCATCAAACACTTAACCAACACTTGTTAATGACTCTTTCCTCTTTTAGTAACCTTCCATTAATAGTAAATGACTTTTGAAAACATTTTTAGAAACTTCTATTCCTAGAAATTTATTTTTGAAAAACATTTGTTTTAAAACTAGGCAATAGAAATAGAAATAAATCTGAAAATAATTATTAAAAATTAAATAGGTTCGAAAACACTTTTCCAAAACCTTTTACTGCCTAAAATACAGTCTCAAACCAAATCTCGTGGCTAGATAAGGTCTATGTGAATTTTAGTAGATTTTAAACTAGAAACCCTAAAACTAGCGATAAAACAATTAAAAATCCAAGCTAATTACCTAATAAATTCTCTAGGTCGTGAAACCCATTTTATAATTCCTTTTATTCTCCTATTAACCAGTAACAACCTTTAGAAACCTTAGTTCACGTTTTAAATATTTTTAAAAGATTTATTTTTGAAAACAGTCCAATCTGTCTAAAACCAATCTAAAAATTATTTAAAAATATTGGAAAACCTTTTAATGACGAAACCAACTCTATAAACTCATATTATGCTTCTGGAATACATTAAAAATAATCTCATAGTCAGATTCGACCTTTAGACCTTCTGAAACAATATTTTTCGGTAAAAACCGCAAAACTGAAAACTGACTAATAAAATTATTTGACCATGCTATACTTCATGTTAAAGTACGAGAATTTAACACAACTTCACATACATCACAATAAGTCTAAAATAATTTTTACGAGCATACTTCAACACTTTAACCTCATATAACAAATTTTACACATAAACCAGCAAATTTTCGGTTCAACACTATAAAATTCATGGGGGCTTGCATGATCGTTTTCTTGCTCCAACAATTTAACACAACATACTATAATACTAAAACTAAGTTTTCATGCTATTAGGTCTTTGATATGTCGCACATACCTTGCTCGCTAAATTTTCTTCTTAATTAAAACTGCTCTTCGGAAAATTCTCCTTCTTGCATTAAAATACAAAAATACCATTAGAAATTCGACTAACCTCATATGAACATTATATAACTAATATACAGCCTCTAAAATAATTTTTCGTGCATAAATTTCGATTATTAATAATTTCTATGATTTGTTTTATTAAAAATCCAATTTTTGACATAAACTAATCTATTAAATAAAAATTACCAAACTAATTTTTAAAAAATAATTTGAAAACTCAAAACACTTTTTATTACTGAAAAACATTCGGGAAACACTTTTCGATTTTTTAAAAAAATGGAAGGAAAAATAATTTTTTTCTCTCTTTTTCTATTTTCGAAACCATGGTGAGTGGGCTACTTGAGGTGGTTTTGGCCACCTGGTGGCTGCATGGGTGGCGGATCTTGGTACCTGGTGGGTAGAGTGCAGCAAGGGCTGTCACGTGGTGGTGGTTGTGGCGGCAGATGTGAAGTGTGGTGGTTGTGGTGGTGGCTCAAAGTTGGTTCCACGAGAAGGAAAACTGCAGTTTTTATTTTTTTCTGTTGTGTACTTTGCTGCGGTTTTGGGCTGCGGTTTTTCTTTCTTTTTTTTTTTTTTTCTTTTTCTGATTTTTGGAAAGGGTTTTAAAGAGTAAAATTTGATGAACCAGAGAGCATATATAGGGTATATGGCCTTAAGGAATTTCGGCCAAATCAATGAATGAAAAGATAAAGTTTTGATTTTTTTTTTTTTTTTGGATAAGATCTAAATTGTGTAGGATAATTTTGGATATGTTTATCTTTTGTAAAATCTGAAATTATCCTAACTAAAAGATACAAAATATCTAGGTAGTTAAAATAAATATTTGAGAAATAATTTTGGCCTAAAAATATTTATGGGCCTTGGAAAACCGAAAATACCCCATTTTGGGCCTAATATGGTCCGAAAATAATTAAAATAAAACCATAATTATTTTTGCTATTTTTGAAAATTAAGTTTAAATACTCAAAACCTCCTTTAAAAATAATTACATTTCTAATAAAACCTTTTGTAAAATAAATTATTTTAAGCCATAAAATATAAATAGACTTTATTTTCCGAAATTCATAAAACAATATATATAATCGTATAAAAATATAATATAAAGTCTTAAAAATGCGGGGGATTACATTTTGGTTGATGTTATTTATTTGCGGTTGTTATGCTCGGTTTTGGTATGCTTTGTATTTTCAGGAGCGGGAACCGAGTTTGGAAGGAAGCTAAGAAGCTTGGACAGAAAGAGAATGATATGTGCATGGGAATGCGTGCCAAAAAGTCATGGAAACAAGCCATGAAGAAACTATGCAGAAATAAGAAGAAAAGAAAGAATAAAAAGCAATTATGGAGCTTCTATGCGCCCGCATAAAAAGCTTATGCGCCCGCATTTTATTCACAATCAGCCTTCAAGGAGCTTCTGGAGGGTTGATGCGGGCGCACAAAATTGCCATGCACCCGCATCAGCGGTTTTCCGTAATTGTTGTTTCTTTTATTTCTTCGTGCTTTGACTTTGTAAGTCCAATTTTTTGGGTATTAAGGGCACGACTTCCTAGGCTAAACACTTTATGCTTTTCATAATTTAGAATTACTCTCTTGGGGTTTAATTAAGCACTTTTTCTCTCTCAAAAATTAAATTAGGAATTAGGGTTTGTTCTCAACAATTAATTTCAATTCAATTTAAGTTCTTCAATTTGGTAATTCTTTTTACTTTTATTCTTTTTGCTTAGTTTGATTTATGCTTTTTAGTTTCATTAGTTTAATTAATTTAGTTTATTTGTTGATGTTAATTAGTTTAATTGTTAATTATTTCATGAATTTAATTATGAATTCTATAATTATGATTGCTTTGATTTTCACGTTCATGAGTAATTTGTCAATTTTCTAGGGTTAGGGAAACCTTGAGTAATTAATGAACTAATTAACTTAGATTGTTTCAATTCCACAATTAGTAGTCAAATTCTTATTATTGCCTTTTTCGTTTACAATTGAATTGTGCGTAGATTTAGTTGTAATTTTGGTAATTGTCGAATTTGATGCTGAGAGGTAAAAAAACCACAATAAGACCACTGAATAATAAGCGGAATTAGACTAGGCATGAGCGAGAGCCACTAGATGAGTTTTGAGGGAGTCTAAGTTCGAGAGAATTAGTGAGCCCTGATTTGATGATAATTATGAGATTGAACGATCTTTGTTAGTGAATCCATTAGTTGTTCTTGGTGACCCGAATAACCCTAGACTTTAATTTATTGGTTTTAATCTTCGTCATTTCCCGTAATTGATTAGTAGTTAATTAGTAGTCAATTAATTAATCAACGTTTCTCAACCAAGGCCCTTTACACGGTTTAAGCTTTTTAGAACTAAAAGAGTTCAATTGCTTCCCTGAGTATTCGATCCTTACTTCCCTAGCTACATTAGTTAGAGTTGTTTGATTTATTTTCGATAGGTGTGCGATAGCCTCATCATATTTATCACCCAATTTCACTAAATTTATGGAACTATAACTCTTTCATATATTCCATCGATTCAATTTCACACCTTACATTTGTGCTTTAACACAATGCAATAATGTGAGATATCAAATAAGAAGCTTTTAACTATTAACCATTGCACTTTTAACTATTAACCATCAATATTTTAAAAAGTACTCCGTAACATATAAGTAAAAAAACTCGATTTCAAATACGTTTGATGGGAATAATCCAAACTTTCAACTTCCTTCTATTTTTGGTCCCAACTTTTGATTATTATTGTATAATCCAAACTTTACGAAAATCTTCCATTTTTGGTCCCATTTACTGGTTACTGGTTGATTAGGTATATTGTTCATTTAATTCATTACCTTCCCTCCTTCTATCAAAAAAAAAAAAAAAATCATTACCATCCCTCCCATGCTTTCAGTAACTGCCTAACCCCCTTCTCCTCTTAATAACGCCCTGTTTTTTCACTTTAATTTTTTTTTTGATGTCGTTTTCATCTTCCTTCTTCATTTAGCTTGAGTTTTCTTATTTTCCATTTTATTCAAAACGGAAATTGGCCAAAGCTGTGAAATTGAGGAATTGAAGCAGCAAAACCTTGCAATGGTTAGTCTTTCACATTTTTCTTTGCTTCATTTTCGTGTTTATTTTCGAGTTTATTGTTGTGGTCGTTGTTGAATGGTAATTGATATGTATATTCTTGTGAATTTTGTTTTGTGTTGGTAGTAAATGAGTTTGAATTAGGGTTTAGGGTTTTGAAATTCACTATTTGTGATTGTTAATTGAAAAAATCTTCAATTTTTGTTTCATTTAGGTGGATAATGTAGTGACTTTGAAAATCTGGCATGGGGGAAATTTTCAAAGGGACTCAGCTGGGGTTTTGATTTATGTTGGGAGACAATGTAGAACCTTTGAAGTTGATGCTGATGAATTATGTTGGTGGTATTTGTTAGAACTTGGTCAGAAGTGTGGATATGCTACTATTGATAACGTTCATTATGTTGTTCCTGGTGAGTTGATGGAAATGGGTTAACATGTGTATAGTGACAATGAAATTAGGGAGATGATAATTTAGTGACATCTCAATGGCGCAACTTCATTGTGGTGGCACAACACTGCAGGTTGTTCAGATCTGCTCCTTGAAGAAGTTGCAGAATCAACGGATTGAGAATGTTGAGGGGAAGACATGATCAGAAAAAAAAAAAAAATTGAATTTCTAGAAAAAAAAAAAAAAAAAAGGGCAAAGATGATATGAGGTTGTTCGAAACAAAGAAGATAGATGATTTTGTTCATTTATAGGGGGTGGAATGGTAGTTGAAGTACTAAACAAAAACATTAATGTAGGGTCAATAATAACGGTCATTTTAGTCAACAAACACAACAATCTACTTTTTACCTACATTAACAGGTAACACAGTAAATGGGACCAAAAATGGAAGATTTTCGTAAAGTTTGGATTATACAATAATAATCAAAAGTTGGGACCAAAAATAGAAGGAAGTTGAAAGTTTGGATTATTCCCATCAAATCGGCCTTAATAATATTAACCTCTATATTTTAAAGAAGTAACCATAAATCAGTATTCAAATAAGTAATTCATACAGTTCAAAAAATTAACTATTGTAATTCACATAAGTAAGAAGTTGTTCAAATAGGTATAGAATGTGAGTAACCATCATTGTTCAAATATGTAACCATAATTATTCTACCAAGTAACTCTTGCAGTGGAACCTAGAATAAAAGAACGATTTACACATGCATGGTTGCACCATTATTTGACGGTGCAACCTGATGCATAGAAGACACGCCCTTCAATGAAACGATCACTCATGCAGTTGTATTGGTCAAAGATCATCCTAGGTTGTCGAGTCTCAAGGGTAATTTAAATGTAAAACTAATATCGTAAAAACTTATAATGGATCTAAAATATCTAAAACAAATATTTGAACTGAAAATATCTCATCGCTTGAAACAAAGTCAATTACACGAAAATTTCCGAACTGAAATATCTGAACTGAAAATATCTGAACTGCAACTAACTGAGCTGCAACCATCTAAACTAAAACCAACTGTAACTGAACTGATTTGACTTGAAAACGCAACAACCTGAAACTAGATTAATCTGAAATCAAAATTATCTGAACCAAACTGAAATGAAGCAGAAAATAATTGAATTATCTGAACTGAAATGAACCAAACTGATTGGTTGAAATCAGAATTGAACTGATTAACTGAACTGGCAGTGCTGCTTACAAGCATTTGATGTATGCTCAGTCGGCTGAAGATGCCACCTCGTGTAACTATTTCCCCACTACTCTGAAGGGGGTAGCCCAACGTTGGTTCAGCACTCTACCAAAGGTAGCATTAACAACTTTACTTAATTAAGCATGATTTTCTCCCATCACTTCATGGCAAACAATCATGAAAGAAAAACGAGTATGCACCTAGGAAAGGTGATACAAGGCCCTAACGAAAGTTTAAGATCGTATGTGAAGAGGTTCAATTTGGAAATGCTGCAAATACCTGATCTTTCTCAAGGGGTGGCCTTTGATAACTTTGTCAAAGGACTACATTCTTCAAGGTTTAAATTTGATGTAGTAAAGAAGGCCATCCGAACCCTTCCGGAGATTTTAATGGAAGCTGAAACATACATTCATGGTACGGAGATCTGCTCCACAACCAAACCAGAAAAAGTTGAGAAGAAAAAGAAATCTCATCCCAAGGCATCCGAGTGTAGACACCTAATTTAGTTCCCCTGTCCCGCGCCAGGACTCTATGATGATTAAAAAACACATTTCCTTAAAGATTGGATAATCGAGTATACTTGGGCATAAAAATACATCTCGGATATTATAAAAGTTCCATTCTTATTTAATGGACTTTTTTATCCCAACGCCTCTTTTATTATTTTAAATAAATGAATAAAATAAAATAATAATAATAATAATAATAATAATAATAATAATAATAATAATAAATAAATAAATAAAAAATAAATAAAGAATAAAAAATTAAAAATAAAAAAATCTTTCAAAAAAACGCAGCGCGCTTAATTTAGTCACGCTGACAGATCAGCGTGACTAAGTTAACAGCGCTACCCTAGTAGCGTTGTAGGGTTTCCTGCGCTACTGGGCCAGCGCGATTCGGCGTACCGTACTAGTAGGCCAGCGCGATTAGGGTTTTCACGCTGTTATAAAAACCTTCATTTCCTTCATTCCTCGAAACCTTTTTTTACTCACTCTCTCCCTCATACTTAATTAATCCGATTATTGCTTTTAAACAACCTTTTTTTTATAATAATTTTTTATTATTTATTTACTATATATTTTACTAAAAAGTGGCTACAAATTTTAATAATATCGAAACGATAATTCGAAACTCCGCCCAAATTAATACTCGACGAAGACAATCTTCAAAGGAGAAGTGGTACGTTTTTTGAGAGCCCTAAAAATCATTTTTATGGAATTTTAAGTTGTTGTTTCACTATTTATTTACTGCTTTATCACCTTATTATTGTTAAAGGATTTAAATTGATTGTTTGCAACGCTTAATCAAGATAATTCTTTCGGACAAATCTAATCATGTTAGGCTCCCTAAATCAATTTTAATAACGGTTTGAGTTAAATTAATTAGTTTTTTTGTGATATCACTAACAATTTAATGCTATTTTTTTTGTTAATTTTGTAAATTGATAATTTTGTGTGATTCTAAATATAATTTTCGTATGGTTAAGAGGAAACTAGTAATGACCACCTATGGGATAACTCGACGCACTCCGTCATGTTAATACCTTAGCCCCCGAGCCCAATCTTTGATTCGCTCGACCACAACTTGGAGTTCCCCATGGGATCGGAGAGGATTTCTGTGCAATTTAGACAAACGTCCCTTCTTCGAGTCCCATTCGTATCTAATCTAAATACACAGTTTATGAGTTTAGTTTCTAAAACTCATTGGTGACTCCTTATTAGCATGGTTGGTATCGGTATTGAAGTTTCTCCCAAAAAAAATGACTTAAAATTGGGGTTAAAAGAAAAAACAGCAGCGGTGGAAAATTAACTACGCTACCTTCGTAGCGTTACAAACCTTCCTGGCTGACACTGTAGCGTCACAGAACTTGTAACGCTGCAGGGTCAGCGTGGGAAATTTTGTAGCGGTATGCCTGTAGCATGGTACAAGTTCCAGCGCTCCATTTTTGTTGAAAAGAAGGAAAAAAGGAAAAAAAAAGGAAAAAAAAAGCAGCACTGGAAAGTTAACTACGCTACCTTCGTAGCGTTACAAACCTTCCAGCGCTGACACTGTAGCATCACAGAACTTGTAACGGTGCAGGGTCAACGTGGGAAATCTTGTAGCGCTACGTCTGTAGCGTGGTACAAGTTCCAGCGCTCCATTTCAGTTGAAAAAAAAAGGTCTAATTAATTCGTTTCACCTTTCCTTAAGCCAATATTTTAGGTCTAACTCGATCTACGGACGGTTTGGGAAAGGTGACCAAAAAATTTAGGACCCTAAAATCTCGGGGCCCCTACACCGAGCCTAGCCCGGCCAAGAGGAAAGACGAGAAGAGACAGGGTGTGTGGACCATTGGAAACTCCATCAAGGCCACACCACCTAATCCATAGAAGAGGGCTAGGTCGTACGAACCTGCCTATGAGTTTACCAAGGACTCATACCACATCCTTATGGAAATTAAGGACAAGTTCGAATTTGAGGCTCCTCAACCACTGAGAGGCCAGCCTGCTTCCGAAACAACCTCAAATATTGTCATTATCATAAGGATGTGGGTCATGATACTAATGATTGCAACAATCTGAAAAGGTTGTTAGACAAGCTGGTAGGGAAAGGCATGCTGGATCAATATGTTGTAAAGTCGAAGTACAAGTTTCAAAAAATAGATAAAGAGAAGGTCACTGATGACCCAGACACTGACTCGGATGTAGTGCATGTGATTGCTGGAGGATTTGCCTCTGGTAGCCCCACCATAAAAGGAACAAAAGTATACTTGAGAAATCTTTCCCAAGTGGGGTTTCCTAGCAAAAAAGAAAATGATGAAGACTTCCCTGAAGTTATGATCTGTGAGAAGGATAGGGGCGAAGTGAGAACTCCTCATGATGACCCTCTAGTGGTTGAAATAAAGGTAGCAAATCTGCGAGTCAGACGAATCCTTATAGATACAGGCAGCTCTACGGACATCATAACTATGGCCTGCCTGGAGAAGATAAAATTCCCTGAAAAAAATCTCCAGCCGATA
This sequence comes from Suaeda aralocaspica, assembly GCA_016808085.1. Lineage (NCBI taxonomy): Eukaryota > Viridiplantae > Streptophyta > Magnoliopsida > Caryophyllales > Amaranthaceae > Suaeda > Suaeda aralocaspica. The sequence continues at coordinate 9,399,075 of PYUH01000036.1, read as the reverse complement.
AGACATCCAATTATTGGTTTTCGAGGCGGTATAATACATCTTGTTGGCTCGGTTACCCTGCCATTAAGGGTGGGTACCAAGGAGCAACCAAAAAATTTGTTTGTGAGATTTCTTGTAGTACATGAGCCCATAGCTTATAATATCATTTTGGGGAGACCCACCTTGAACTCAATCAAAGCAGTAGTAGTTCCTCACCTAATATTAATGAAATTTGTTTGTAATGATGGGACAGTTGGCACCCTACGGGGTGATCAACAAACTGCAAGAGAGTGCTACTTGACGACGTTGAAGGCGTCAACACCCAGTGTGGCCAAAGAGGACACACCTCGGGCCAAGAAACGGAATTCAGATGAGAGTGAGCCTAAGCCGGTTATGACGATTCGTGATATGTGCATGGCAGATGAATTGAGGCTGCAGCCTGTAACACCCCCAAATTCCTCACTTTCTAACTTACCTCAAACCTATAAACACAAGAGGAACTTGAGCATGTTTACCGCCACGTCACAACTAATTATGAAAACTAATTGCAACGCTAAGGCTAAGGTAAAACAACACACCTTACTAAAACCATTTTATAAAAGTCAAACAACTCACAGCGGAAGTCTTTACAACTAAGTCAAACATTAAATTAACAACTTGGAACCATCACGGCCCTTATTCCAAACCACTAGAAAAATCTAAAGTCAAAACAACTACCAAATAATAACCACTCCTCTCGAAGAAAAATCCCTTCACCATGCATATGCTCAACAACCTGCACTTATTCTGCTTAACAAGCAAACAGAACAAGAAAAACATGGAAATATATATGTGTCAGCAACCACTGCTGAGTATGCACAACATAGCAAAAACATAACAACACGAAGACACACACATAGCATACAAAATACACATAACAAGACTCTCACTCCAAATTAAGACTCATGACTCATAAGTTCAAAATTCTTCATCTTGATTATAACTTCTTGCTTCGAAAAGGATATAGGAAACGTGAACGGGCTCTTTGGAAAGACGGTCGTCAACCAAGTAGGTAGCGCTCCCCGTACAATCCGAACTCTAACAGAAAGATAGCTAGTCTTTCAAAAACAGTGGTACATGGTCTCCATCCACCCCATGTCCAAACTTAACTCTTTAACTCTTTTGGAATTCCAGAACTAAACAGTGAAGCATCGTCACACTCCACTATGGAAGTACAGCGTTAAGGCAATACATACCTCCCCCGTATGGTAACCTCATTTGGCCTGAATGAGTACTCACGTTCCTTTAAAAATAACTTGCTCATAATTGTTTACTTAACTTTGCTTTACTCGACTTTATTTAACTTTGACTTAATAAGCATTTAACTTTGACTTGTCTTGTAAACATGACTCTTATGGTCAAAACTTGCTCAAAACATGCATAGAAGCATTACAACTCATGAACAAACTTCAAAACACTTAAACATGTCATTTTAGACTCTTAACCCTCACATTAAAGCTTCATATAGCTACTGTCCAGAATTCAAACATAACTTAAAACACGACCGAAAAGTCAAACATACACCGTCAGACTTCGAAACATACATAAACAACATAGAAACCATCAAACACTTAACCAACACTTGTTAATGACTCTTTCCTCTTTTAGTAACCTTCCATTAATAGTAAATGACTTTTGAAAACATTTTTAGAAACTTCTATTCCTAGAAATTTATTTTTGAAAAACATTTGTTTTAAAACTAGGCAATAGAAATAGAAATAAATCTGAAAATAATTATTAAAAATTAAATAGGTTCGAAAACACTTTTCCAAAACCTTTTACTGCCTAAAATACAGTCTCAAACCAAATCTCGTGGCTAGATAAGGTCTATGTGAATTTTAGTAGATTTTAAACTAGAAACCCTAAAACTAGCGATAAAACAATTAAAAATCCAAGCTAATTACCTAATAAATTCTCTAGGTCGTGAAACCCATTTTATAATTCCTTTTATTCTCCTATTAACCAGTAACAACCTTTAGAAACCTTAGTTCACGTTTTAAATATTTTTAAAAGATTTATTTTTGAAAACAGTCCAATCTGTCTAAAACCAATCTAAAAATTATTTAAAAATATTGGAAAACCTTTTAATGACGAAACCAACTCTATAAACTCATATTATGCTTCTGGAATACATTAAAAATAATCTCATAGTCAGATTCGACCCTTAGACCTTCTGAAACAATATTTTTCGGTAAAAACCGCAAAACTGAAAACTGACTAATAAAATTATTTGACCATGCTATACTTCATGTTAAAGTACGAGAATTTAACACAACTTCACATACATCACAATAAGTCTAAAATAATTTTTACGAGCATACTTCAACACTTTAACCTCATATAACAAATTTTACACATAAACCAGCAGATTTTCGGTTCAACACTATAAAATTCATGGGGGCTTGCATGATCGTTTTCTTGCTCCAATAATTTAACACGACATACTATAATACTAAACCTAAGTTTTCATGCTATTAGGTCTTTGATATGTCGCACATACCTTGCTCGCTAAATTTCCTTCTTAATTAAAACTGCTCTTCGGAAAATTCTCCTCCTTGCATTAAAATACAAAAATACCATTAGAAATTCGACTAACCTCATATGAACATTATATAACTAATATACAGCCTCTAAAATAATTTTTCGTGCATAAATTTCGATTATTTATAATTTCTATGATTTGTTTTATTAAAAATCCAATTTTTGACATAAACTAATCTATTAAATAAAAATTACCAAACTAATTTTTAAAAATAATTTGAAAACATCAAAACACTTTTTATTTACTGAAAAACATTAGGGAAACACTTTTTCGATTTTTAAAAATAATTTGGAAGGAAAAATAATTTTTTTCTCTCTTTTTCTTATTTTCGAAAACCATGGTGAGTGGGCTACTTTGAGGTGGTTTTTGGCCACCTTGGTGGCTGCATGGGTGGCGGATCTTGGTACCTGGTGGTAGAGTGCAGCAAGGGCTGTCACTTGGTGGTGATTGTGGCAGTAGATGTGAAGTGTGGTGGTTGTGGTGGTGGCTCAAAGTTGGTTCCACGAAGAGGAAAACTGCAGTTTTATTTTTTTCTGTTTGTGTACTTTGCTGCGATTTTTGGGCAAGCGGTTTTACTTTTTTTTTTCTTTTTCTGATTTTTGGAAAGGGTTTTAAAGAGTAAAATTTGATGAACCAGAGAGCTATATATAGGGTATATGGCCTTAAGGAATTTCGGCCAAATCAAAGTGAAAAGATAAAGTTTTGATTTTTTTTTTTTTTTTGTATAAGATCTAAATTGTGTAGGATAATTTTGGATATGTTTAACTTTCGTAAAATCTGAAATTTATCCTAACTAAAAGATACAAAATATCTAGGTAGTTAAAATAAATAATTTAAAAAATAATTTTGGCCATAAAAATATTTATGGGCCTTGGAAAACCGAAAATACCCCATTTTGGGCCTAATATGGTCCGAAAATAATTAAAATAAAACCCATAACTATTTTTGCTATTTTTGAAAATTAAATTTAAATACTCAAAACCTCCTTTAAAAATAATTACTATTTCTAATAAAACCTTTTATAAAATAAATTATTTTAAGCCATAAAATATAAATAGACTTTATTTTGTCTCTTATACACATCTCTAGGCAAAACAACTGATGCTTTTCATAATTTNTTCATAAAACTATATATTATAATCGTATAAAAATATAATATAAGGTCTTAAAAATGCGGGGGATTACACAGCCAGCTGGGGAGTTTGTTGAAGTTTTCTTAGAAGAAGCTAGACCTGATAGAGTTCTCAAGATAGAGAAAGTACAGGCTCCCGAACAGCAAGAGAGAATGAAATGCCGGGCATTGATTCTGAGGTGATGGTTCACCGTCTGGAGGTCAAGCCAGATACTAAGCCAGTTAGGCAAAAGAAGAGGAATCATGGAGAGGCAAGAAACAAGGCAGCAACCGAGGAGGTCCCGAAGTTGTTGGACGCGAGGTTCATTCGTACGTACGACTATCCTGATTGAGTTACCAATGTGGTCTTAGTGCCAAAGCCCAATGGAACATGGCGTATGTGCGTTGATTATACTGATCTGAACAAGGCATGCCTCAAGGACAGCTTCCCTTTGCCTAAAATTGAGCATTTGGTTGATTTGACGGCGGGGCATGCCCTGATGAGCTTTATGGACGCAAACTCTGGGTTTCATCAAATCCCATTATGGCCCGATGATCAGGAGAAGACGGCTTTTGTGACTGAATATGGACTATATTGTTACAAGGTGATGCCCTTTGGTTTGAAAAATGCACCAGCCACCTTCCTAAAGCTCGTTACTAAAGTCTTTAAAGATCAGCTGGGTAGAAATGTTGAAGCCTACATTGATGACATTATTGTAAAAAGAAAAGGAAAGGAAGATCATGTGGATGATTTGAGAGAGACTTTTGAGAACCTTCGGAAGTATAACGTGAAGTTAAACCCAAAAAAGTGTGTTTTTGGGGTGGATTCTGGAAAATTTCTTGGATTTTTGATTGATCAAAGAGGAATTGAGGCCAATTCAGACAAGATACAAGTCGTCACCAACATGACTTCTCCACGTACTGTGAACGAAAATATTTAGATGCCAATAAGCTCCATGATGTGCGACAAAATTAAATTTTGTCGCCCATGCTATCTTAACTCGTTGCCCATGCTCGTTTTTCTTGTAGTGGAAGGAAGTCCAACGGTTGACCAGATGCTTGGCAGCCTTTGGTAGGTTTTTGTCTAAGTCTGGGGACAAGTGCCACTTTTTCTCTAACACTATTAAAAAGAAAGCAAAGTTTGAGTGGACGGATGATGCCGAACAAGCCTTGATACGCCTAAAATCACATTTGCATACCTTGCCACGTCTTGTCAGTCCTCTGCCCAAGAAGACCCTTTATATGTATCTTGCCATTTCAGAGTGGTATGTCAGTGCCGTTCTCGTGGCAGAGAGGGAGGGGGTGCAGATGTCTGTCTATTTTGTAAGCCATGTACTCAGAAATGCAGAGCTAAGGTATCTTGAAGTTGAAAAGTTTGGGCTAGCACTTTTCATGGCATCAAAGAAGCCGAGGCCATATTTTATGGCACACCGCATTGTCATATATACTGATCAGCCATTAAAGCTACCATTCACCAAAATGGAGTCTTCTGGGAGGATGCTCAAATGGGTTATAACCCTACGAGGGTTTGACTTAGTATTTGAACCCCGAAAAGCTATAAAGGGGCGGGCGTTGCCCGATTTCATTGCAAAACTGACCAGACCTCAAATCCTACCAAACCTTTCAAGGGTGTGGAAAGTCCACGTTGATGGATCCTCCACTCAAAATGGATGCGGAGCGGGGTTGATTTGTGAATCTCCAGAAGGAGATAAGTATGAGTATGCTCTTCGTTTCAAATTCCATGCATCCAATAATGAGGCGGAGTACGAGGTTATTTTAGCAGGTGTTCAAATGTGCAAAGCGGCAGGTGCCGAAGAAATTGAGGTGATTTCTGATTCGCAGTTAGTTGTAAGTCAAGTTAATGGAGAATATAAAGCTAGGGATGATACCATGGCTCGGTATTTGGAACTGGTAAAGGGAGAAACCAAAGTTTTGAAACATTTCTTTATCACACAAGTACCCAGATCTGAAAATCATCAGGCGAACGCCCTGTCAAAATTAGCTTCTTCAGCACTTTCGGACACCCCTATGACGGTATTCTGGGAGGTTAAGCAACAAAGAAGCATTGATGCATTAGAAGTCCAGGTACTGGATAGGACTTCTACATGGATGAATGATATATGCGCCTACAAGCTGAATGGCACACTGCCAGCTGATCGGAATGAAAGTAAAAGAGTGAAAAAGAACGCTGAGATGTTTGAGATTATCACTGGGGAGTTGTTTAAGCGGGCATACTCCAAGCCCTTGCTTAAGTGTTTCACACCAGAGGCTGGACGGGAAGTTCTTGATGACTTGCATAAAGGGGTATGTAGCAACCACATAGGTGGAAGGGCCCTTGTAGAAAAGGCATTAAGGCTTGGTTATTTTTGGCTAACCCTAAGCGAGGATGCAATGAGGATGGTAAGAACATGTGACAAATGTCAAAAGCATGCCCCATCTACCCATCAACCGGCAAACGCTCTGAACCCCATCGATAGTCCAATACCCTTTGCAAAGTGGGGGATGGATATCTTAGGTCCTTACCCTCCGGCGTCTGGACAGAGAAGATATGTATTTGTAGCAGTCGACTACTTCATGAAGTAGGTCGAAGCCGAAGCAGTGAAGAATAATAAAACAAGCGATGTGAAAACCTTTATCTGGAAGTTCATTCTAACTAGGTACGGTATGCCTCTAGCCATGGTGTTTGACAATGGTAGGCAGTTTAAGACAGACAAGTTAAAAGACTGGTAATCTGATCAAGGGGTGTCTAGCTACTTTGCCTCAGTAGGTTACCCCCTGGCGAATGGTCAAGTTGAGTCGTTTAACAAAATCATTACTGTGGGAATCAGAGAGAAATTGGAGAAGGCGAAGGATTTATGGGTTGATGAGCTGCACAATATTTTATGGTCAATTCGTATCACATCTAAGAATTCCACTGGTGAGACACCCTTCCTCCTTATGTATGGGGCAGAAGCGGTCTTACCAATTGAGCTGTGTGAGCTTACCCTTCGTGTAATGTTGTATGATGAGGAGGCCAACTGGGAGGCTATGAAGAATGACTCGGGCATATCAGAAGAAGGTTGAGGTTCGACCACTAAGGAAGGGAGATTTTGTATTACGGAAGATGGAAGCTGTGGGGCGGGCCAATGAAGAAGGGAAGTTAACTCCAAACTGGGAAGGACCATACCGTGTTGTCGAAGAAATTCGGGATGGGACATACCGTCTTGAAACGCCAAATGGAGTGCCAGTTTTGAGGACTTGGATGCTGCTAACTTAAAGAAATACCATTTCTAGCATGCCTCAGATGTTGTCTCACAACTAGGCATTTTGGAAACCTAAAAGCCAAAGATGTTACTTGGCAACTAGGTCTCTTTTTATATTTGCCTTAGATGTTTTGTAACTAGGCATTTTGATGAACAAAATTTTGAATGTTATTAATAACTAGCGTAACCATGTCAATTAGATATTGAAGAAGTTAAACGAATGGTCCGGTTTACTTGGTTAAATTTAATGCATTATTGGTTCTGTATTTGTTCATGACTTATGTGATAAATGAAAAGGATAAACAGAGAGTTCATAGTGATCCCATGTCTAATTAAAGCCACTCACAAATAGCAGCTCGGACAACACAATTTTCTCCCTACCATAACAAAAGAAAAGGGATAGACTTAGTTCGAAAACCCCAAAACTTTGTTATAGGAGAAGAGATTGGACACCCATGCCTTCTCATCCCAAAGTTGGCTTAAATCTTGTTGGCCACGTAAGGCCAATACGTAGCTAGCTTAGTCGATTCATTACCCGGTGTTTAGTGACCAGGTAGGGATATACTTTGCAAATATCCATTTCGGTATGTAGGAACCAAATTGGCAGCAAACTCAAAATTCGTTTGCAGAGACCCACTCGGTGTATAGAAACCGAATTGGTAGCAAAATCAAACCTCATTGCAGAGACCCAATTCGGTATATAGACACCGAATTGATAGAAAAACTCAAAATAGCTATGTAGAGACCCAATTCGGTATATAGAAACCGAATTGGTAGCAAGCTTGGAAACCATTGCAGGACCCAATTCGGTATATAGAAACCGAATGGGTAGCGAATTTAATGCATTTTCAAACGATCCTATTCAGTACTAAAAGACCGAACTGTTACCTAGCTACTGCTACTCACATAGATGTCGTCCGGTGTTTATGGATCTCGTTCGGTTTCATAAACACATAGATCTTATGAACTACCTAATCGATACCTGGAGGCCAAATAGTTCTCAAGTTTACTGGCTCTATGCTTTGGTGTATGGGATGTGACTAGAACTGACGTGTCAATAAGGGATACGAATGAGTCCTCATACTTGGAAATTACAAGAACTGAAATTGTTGAAGGTTCCAGTCCCACTCACTCCCTTGACCAATACAATCTAGTTTAGGGACAAATACGATAGTAATTGATTGGCACAAAATGTAGTTAGTCTGTCAAACTTACAACATCCCATGCCAATCAGCTACGTTCTTTGGTAAACTAGATTTATTGCCCAGGGCATGGAGACCGACACATTCATCAATTTCAGGGGCAACAATATGCCAAAGGATAGTCTACTCTTCAAAATTCTTGGCAAAATTCAAATTTTGCAAGGATAAAGGACTAAACTATGCAGATTGCCGAGTGATCATTCACACTTCATAAATTCAAATGCAAAAATGAAAAGAAGTTCTAGCATGCTGAATGATGAATCATACTTGTAAATCTTTGCAAAATGAAATGCAAAAATGAGTAAACACAATAATGTATGATGATACCAAAAGCTAACGTCGTATATATATATAACATATGGTTCGGTGTCAATAAGCACCAAACCATTAATATTCAAAAGGCCTGGTGAGTGATTCACTAGGACCAAATCATTGTTAGAATTTACAAACTGGTCATTAAAAGCCCAACCAATACCAAATGTTTGATAAAAGTTAAATATTAAAAGTTTGAAGGAAGCGAGGAGGAGCTTCATTCTTCATCATCTTCTTCTTCATCATCATCCTCTTCAGGATCCTGGAAGAATGGCTCGGGCTGCCCAGCAACATTCATAGCAACTTTGAGAGGAGCCCAATCCAGGTAGGGCTAGCACCAGAGAAAGCGTTTTCGGGGAAAGCCTTTTCCCACGCCACTTGAACCAGATTCTGCTGAGCAATTTCAGCCTCCTGGATGGCGGCCGCAATCTTCACCGTTACGAGCAGTTCGGCCTGCTCGTGATCCTTGACAGATTGGCTCAGATCTTCTTTTTCCTTGAGGAGGGATGCCTTCTCCTTTTCTAAGTCATCAGCCTTTTCAGCTGATGCCTTCCATTGTTCAGCATTGGAGAGGGCGTCATCCCTCTCCTTTAAGAAAGCATCCCTCTCCAGCTCCACCTTCCTACACCGTGCCTCGTCCTTAGCAAGTTCGACCTGGAGGTTGACAATGCTGGCCGCCTGTGCATTTATGGTAGCACGAGAATTTAAGTCAATTTTACAAGTGCTAAACATGGCGGTATCAATCACCGTCTTTACCTCTCCCCGAGCCTCCTTAAGCTCAAGCTCAGTTCGGGCTTTCCATTCTTTGGCTGCATCTAGCCGAATGATAGCCTACACTTAAACAACCCGTGAGAAGAATGGAAGACATATATACCGATAAAGAATGAAAATGAATGTGAAAACATACCTCTAGAAGAGCATACTGCATGGGATTGATCGCCCCCTCATAGCAGTTTTTCATTGAGCTACGGTTTTCATGGGGGGAAGATCTTCATGATCTCCTTAATGAGCTTCGGCCTCTCGGGGCCGGGGATGCCTTGAAGTGGATGAAGATAGTCACCCTCCTCTCCTTCGGTTTCCTCCGATTCTGCAATAGCCAAAGGCAATTATTTAGAGCCATCAGTACCTTGTGATCTGATATACGTGTTTTATGTTGTGTTTTTCCCTCATTTTCGGTTGATTTTTGTGCTAAATAGTTAAGTTTGTGGCTTCGTTTTGATTAAATATCGTCTTTTGATGTTAAGTTATGTTTTGGAACGGTTTTAGCATCTTTAAATGACTTTTAGAACCTTTTACGGTTATGTTATACTTTTTCGGTTATTACGCGTGGTTTTCGGTTTTTTTATATGTTACAGGAGCATAATAGAGAGTTATGAAGTCATTAGAGGCTAAAACGAGTCAAAATATACTTGCCTCGGGATACGTGCCAAGTCACGAATGAGATTCGAAGAATCGAGCGAAGAATCAAGAAGGATCGTCAAAATATAGGCATGCAAGCAAGATGCGGGCGCAGCCCTTAGTCACTATTTTGATCTATTCGCCCACCTCATAGATCAGAGAGCTCAGCAGTCCCAAACCATGAAGGCTGCGGGCGCAGGGAACAAGGCCAAAATGGCCTATGCGGGCGCAGGTTCAAGGTTTTGTGCTCCGATTGACTTTTCTGCGTGGTTTTTCTTCGTGGGTAATCCTATATATACTCTATGTTAAGGGGGCAAAAAAAAAACTAGTTTTTATCATATTTTTAGACCTAGGAATCCAAAATTAATTATTCTCTCTATAATTTTAGGATTAATTACTTTGTTCCTGAATTCAAGCTTTCAATCTTTATTTTGGTAATCTCTTTCCTTATGCTCTTTAATTCTTTTAGTTTCATGATTCACTTTAATTTCTTAGTTTTTAGTTTAGATTAATTAGTTTTGCTATTTTGATTCTAAATTTAGTTTTATTGGTAATTAATTTAATTAGTTTTAATTAATTCTTTGTTCATGATCATGTTGTTTGATTTCAATTTTGCTCTAGTTCCATTAATTATGAGTGAGTAGTCGTTTTCTCTAGGGTTAGGGGATCTATGATCATGACTTGAATTTAAATTAAGTTTTCTAATTAGTTCTTGGCTTCTAATTGAATTCCTATTATTGATTTCTAGCGATTGCAATTAAATTGTGGCCAGATTTAGTTGTAAGTTAGGTTATTGTAGAAATCGAGGCCGTGAGGTAAGATTACCACAATTAGACCACTGAATAATAGGCAAAAACGAATTTATGCGAGCGAGAGCCGGTAAAGGAGTTTTAAGGGAGTCTAAGTTCGAGAGAATTAGTGAGCCCTAGTTCAATGAGTGCCAATGAATTGATTAGTGAGCGTTAATTTAGTTTGTTGATTAATCATAGTGAACCGATAGCCCTAGGTTTCCATTAATAGAGTTTATTCGTTAATTTCCCGTCATTTCCTTAGTTTCAATTCTTAGTCTTCTTAGTTCTAGAAACCATTTACCGAAATTTCCACCAAGGCCCATTACACGCTTTAGGCTTTTTAGAGCTAGTAGAATTTAATAGCTTCCCTGAGGATTCGATCCCTACTTCCCTAGCTATATTAGTTAGTGTTGTTTGGTTTATTTTTGATAGGTGTGCGACAACCTGTTCATGATCCAACATTACTTGCTTCTGCAAGTAATGCTTGCACACGGTCAGTAAAGAACTTACCACCAACACGGACATGGAGATTTTGTGCAAGTTCTTGCACAACGAAGGAATGACCTCTTTGGCCCCCTGACTAAGGCCGGCCAGAGTATCCGATGTAGGAGCGGCAACCCCCTCTTTCCCTTTTCGGGAAATGCCGGTCAACACCACTGCTCCGGTTGGAGGAGCAGTAGTGGACACCTCCATTTCTGCGGCGTCCTTGTGACGGGGCTTCTTGCTCTTCATAGAGGTCGAAATAGTCGGCCTCTTTTTGCTCACCCTCCTTGTCAATTGAGAAGGGACACTACTCTCCTGAAAAGAGCACAAATACAAGAGATGAGTAAAAATCTAAAGTCTAACACAGAGACTCAATTCGGTATCTTTGAACCGGATTAAGGAAGTGTCAATGTTTATCATTAGCACCCTGTTCGGTATGTAAATATAGGATTAACTAGATTTTGGTGTCCCACACCACATGTCCAATTCGGTACTTTATTACCGAATGACAGCAGTATAAAAAGAAACACCAACTCTTTTCTGAACCCCTGTTCAGCATATCTATACCGAACGGGGCAAATATGAAAGCAGTTCACTTACACCCTGTTCGGCCTATGCATGCCAAACAGGGTGATTTCGATGTTACCTCACTAAACACCTGTTCGGCCTGAGTAGATCGTACAGGTTGATTGTGAAACCATCTCACAAAACACTTGTTCGGCCTGTTCATGCCGAATAGGTCTACTATGAAACCATCTGATAGAATGTTCGGCATGAATAGGCCGAACAGAGTAGTTGTGAGCTTACTTCACTAATCATCCCTGCGGCATATAGAGGCCGAACCGGCTGAATGAGAAGCTAGTTCAAAAAAAAAAAAAAAAAAAAAAAAAAAAAAACTTCATTTGGTAAGGCTAGGCAGAATAGGGTGACTGCATGAAAGTATAAAATTGCATACTCACGGACTACATATACCGAATAAGGTAAACACAATAGCAATTTAAAAATTTCCTGTCCGGTATTTATATGCCGAACAGGATCATTAGCGACCAGAGTTTTACGATCATTCATTTAGCATGACGAATACCGAACAAAAGATAAAAGACAGGAGTTCATTTTCAAGTTACATACCGACCATAAAACTACACTTAAAACATGAAATTGTTCAGAGACATGAGTGAGACAAAAGTTACCTCGGTCTCCTTGCGACGATCCCCCAATTCTTGCCTCTTTAGCTCGTAAAGCTCCTCCAAGTATTCATCACCCATCTTCTCTCCCCTCTGCCTCGGTGTTAGTTAGCTCATAGCTTCCTCTGCAGTCAACAAGAAGAAGTTGATTAATTATGGTGAACTTTAACAAAAATCAGCAAGTATGAGAATACTGACGGTATCTGAACTACCTCTAGGCATGCTCAAGGAAAGTCCACATGCCGACAAAAACATGTTGCTCCTAAACAAAGTAAAATCTGGCACCCACATCATTGGAACAAAGACTTTCTTGTTCTTACCTCCCCTCGTTTTCACAGTAATTTGTCGGTTACCGAAAAACTTGTGTTCAAAGATGAAGTCAAATTTTGGATAAATGGGGGGAAGGTCAGGGTTCCTACCAGCCAGATAGGGGTTCTCAATCCACTCATTCAAAGAGTCGGCCAGACCCTCTTGGCTGATGTGGACATAGAAGAAGCGGCCGGTGTCTCCACCTTTTCCATTCGTCTGGTTTTAAAGCGGTCATCATAAAGTTTTTTCTAGAAGAGATGACGTACAAGTCATCTCTGTCTGCGTCCACAAGCGTGATCGAATGCATGTGGCAAAAAACAGCAAAGTACATGGGGATCCCCCTCAACTCACATGTGGCAATATAGCCCAGAATGTATGTCCAGGAGTTGGGGGTGAGTTGCCAACGTGCAACTCGGTATCCCTCCAGAAGGGTAATGATAAAGGGAAGAAGGGGAAATCACAACCCCAAGTCAATGGCCGCCTCGTATACCGGGACGGTCTTATCAGGAAGGACAATGATGGATGCCTCAGCAGGGGGCACCCTTATTTTAAAGCCGGGTTCAAAGGCACAAGCTTTCCTATAGACCTCTAACTCACTCTTGTAATGATCCCTAAAACTCTTCTCTAAGAAAAAATTGCTTGGTGTATAGACAGGCTTGGATGAGGATTCTCCCTCGTCATCCCCACCATCTTCTTCACTTGAAGAAGATGACGCTTCGGGCTCCTCCTTCTCGGGGGCCGGATGAGGGTCTATTAAGAGCTATTGAGCAGCCGTAGAATTTAGCAAAGGATGGTACTCCTCTACTGATACGGCATCCGAAACCTCATGAGCAGGCACCCAGAAGCTGCCTGATCCTTCGGACACCCTGGCCGTCTGCTTTGTCCGTGCCATCGTAGTACCCTACACGGGTACAAGCACAAAAGCCAGCCCATCAGCATAATGAGAAACCATACAAAACTCTAATGTATGAAAAGGTCCGTATACGAATGATTCCTCTGTCTCCATGGAAGGGTTTGACCTTTCAGGGGACGGAATCAGTTCGTAAGCCTCAATGGGAGTGGAGGTGAGTGATTGATCCAAGGCACTAGACTTAGTGGCCGAATTAAAACACATAAGTACTAAAACGAAAAGTAAAGAAAAAGAATAGATGGAGCGGTACCTAAGTAGATGAAAAAAGGTCTGATGTAGGGATGCCGAGCAGAAGAAAGGTATTGAAGAAAAAGTTTCAGTAAATTTGCAAGCCTGAAATGATGCGTTTCACACTTCTCTCTCTAAAGAATTTATTCACCACAACTTCTCCCTCTTCAAATCAGTAGTTTCTCTATCTAGAAAGGGAAATGCTAGAAGTGAAAATGGGAAAGTGAAGGAGGATGGTTAGTATTTATAGAAAATGAAAAGGAGGTGAAAAGTTACTGTTCACTTTCCCTCCAAAAATTTTGAATTACTCTATGGCTTGGGCCCATTGGAACCTTTGAGAAGCTTGTTCAAAAGGGGCTTAAAGGGTCTTGGCCCGGTTTGGCACCCCTTTTGAAGGGGCAAATGTTGTGGGGCATAATACCCCAATACGTGGCCCAATGACTGGGTGACACGTGGTCCAATGACTGGGTGACATGTGGCCCAATACGGAAGTGACACGTGGCAATATTAGGTTGGCTGAGGAGGGAATGACACTTTGGACAGAAGGACAAAGCCCATCACTATCAAGCCCACCAAGTCAACCTAGAAATCAATCCAACGATCACGAATGTGACACTTGTCAACATCTGAAGCATGGCCCAATTCACGAAAAGCCTATAAATAGGTCCCTTTTTTCTACTTGGGGACAGATGGATGTCAGCATTAAACGCTTATAATTGAGTATTTCTCTCTCTAGGCTTGTATTAATAAATCAAATTGTAATTAGTGATTAACTACTTGATTATATTAAAACAAGTTGCTCTGTGTTGTAGCATTGTATTTGAGTCCTCTCATCTCCCTCTCTACTATACAAATTTCCCGAAAACATGTCTGCATGATAATTTACTCATATTTTTATTTTATTTTCTGAATGATAGTTACATAATAGTTTTTTTCGTGAAAAATATAACCTTATATATATTTATGAAACAAAAAAAAATAATGTTTCAAAAATATATTGAAATAAAATAGCAAAATAGAAGAAGAGTTGAACTGAACTTAATTCGTTGGAGCTAAATTGAAGTGAACTAAGCTGAACTGAGCTGAGCTAAACTGAATTGAAATGAAGTTGAAGCAAACAAGTACTAAGTATAAATACGAATAGTCCATTAAATCACATTAATAAGTTTACTTTACATACAAAAGTACATTTTATAACTTATATCTATAATTTCAACAACGTTTTTTTTAAATTATTAATGATTCTTTTGTACTTCTTAAACAATTTTATTTTAACCGTGCATCGCACGAGTGATAATCTAGTGAGTGTTAATACAATTTTTTCATAACTAGTTTAATTTTTTATTTTTTGAGAGCTAGTTGAATTAGTATGTTTTCATTCTAGAATAGTGTATCCAAATCCTAGATTAATTTGGAAAAATTATCGGTAACAACCTTTTATAAAAAAAAGGTTATGGATTACCACCTTAAATGAATTTTTTTTTTGCAAATCAAGACCTCTGACCATTTTACTGCATTGACCACCGGATTTTTTGTTTGACTCGGGTATGTTTGGTGCTATTTAGTTTACTTTTTGTTATTTGCAATCTCATTTTCCTTTCCTAAACCCACAACTATACCCCTACTCTACTACTCTTTCACGCACTTCATTCTAAACAAAACCATTCAAGCTAAATTCTTCTTCTCTTTCATCAATCACCATTAATGCAAATTGCCCAGCTGCTGCTGCTGCCGCTGCCGCTACCACTACTACCACCTAGCCAGCGCTACCAAGTACCAACTATCATCACCACCTAATATCATCACTATTACCAACTCATAGTAAAACCCCAAATTTCAAAAATTACCGCATGAAAAAATTGAGAAATCAAAGTTCTCACTTGTTGCTCACACATTGGAACTCAAACTTACCATCCTATTCAAATATTCAACCATTTTCACTACTAGGTTTTCAATTAATTTTTTCCCTAACAAAAACCCATGAAATAATTACAATTTAGAGTAACTAAACTAGATTGTCAGATCGGGGGTTACCCCGGGTATTACTTTTTTTTTCCACTTGATTAAAAAAATAGTCTAACCACTAATCTAATTGATAATTGAAAATAATATACTCCATATAATGCTATAGAACATTAAAAGATGCTAAATGTATAATATTTATTTGTAAGGGAACACGAGTTCAAATTTAGCTCTAAACACAATTTGTTTTGTTTAGTGATCGACATAGCACACTAATATGACACACATATTTTGTATAGTTTCATGTGACACAGCATGTTCTTTGAAAGGAGCGCCTTTTAATATATTGTGTTGAGTGTTAGTTGTAGTTTTAAGTTTACAACTAAATTAATATATGAAAAAAAAATGGTTATAAGACATGAAAAACATTTGGTTGAGTTCGTAATTGAGTTAGATGGCATGAAAGAGGACTTGGGTTCGATACTCATATCATTATATTTTTGGGGGTATAATATGATTTGTTGCATACGTAGCGCAAGGCTGACAAAAACTTGCATACGTGGCGAAAAAAGTGGAAGGCTTACGTCGCGCGTATACGTTGTCTCAAATGCCTTTTAATATATTATATGATTAACTAATTTACTCCAATTCAAATCCAAAATGATGGTTCCAATAAAAGCAGGCTTTCTCTCACTCCTCTTCTTCAATTCTCTGAATGGATAATCCAAAAATTCAAGTTAGATTTTCAATTGATTGAATTCAGTTAGCAAATAGATCGGAATGTTCGTGAGTAGAAGGAAGAGGGTGCGGAATTGATGAAAGTCGAATGAGAGAAAAACAATGGATTGAAAAATTAGTTGCAATTTCCCTAATTAATTTGGATGAAATAAGTGAAAAATTAAGATTGAATTTTTAAGGTTCATAATAGGAAAATAAAATATGGGCAAAAAGGGGAGAAAAACAATAAAGTGTAATTAGGGGGTCAAAGTGAAATTCTGATGGTCAACGATATAAAATGGCTGAAGGTCTGAATTGGCAAAAAAAAAAAGTCATTTAAGGTGGTAATCTACAACATTTTTTTTAAAAGGTGATAAGTTGCAAAATTTTGTTTTTAAAGGTGGTAAGTGACAATTTTTCCATTAAATTTCGGCCCATCAATTATTATAAATCCGTATAACAATAGGAAGAGATGTTACTACCTCTGTTTGTTTTAGTTACAACATTTCAAAAGTTACGCTATTCATCTTTTAAGTTTTGGTTTAATTTTATGATCAATGTATAAGAGTAATATGGATTTCGTTTGATTCGATTTAGAGTGCACTTTATTAAACTATAGTTTTTATAATTTATGCAAATTGTTATGAAAATAGGGTTTTTGGTAGAGAGTATTATATATATATATACATAAGCAATAAGGGTTTCTTGTAGACTAACCCTACTTTCCGGAATACTTAAGATACATAAGGAATATAATGGGCATCCACAATATATCAATATTTTATAACACTCCCCCTTGGATGTTCATTATAGAACAAAGATAGACCATTTTAAAATGCGCATGTGCAATGCTGCCTCGTAAAAAACCTTACTAGGAAAACCCAGTGGGAAAACCATGGCTAAGGGAAAAAGAGTACAGCGCACATTAGCCTCGCCTCATGATGTCATTTGTTGAGATCCTTGAGATAACGCAACCCGATTAGATGAACTAATTTCTGGAATGTAGTAGTCGGAAGTGCCTTGGTAAATAAAACTGCCAAATTTTTGCTTGAATGAATCTGTTGGACACTAATCTCACTATTCTTCTGAAGGTCATGAGTGAAGAAAATCTTTGGTGAAATATGATTCGTCCTGTCACCTTTAATGTACCCTTCCTTGAGTTGTGCAATACAGGCTCATTGTCTTCAAATAATGTATCTGGATCTTGTTTTCTACATAATAGACCACAATCTTCTTGCATGTGCTGAATTAGAGACCTTAGCCATACATTTTCGACTAACCTCATGAATTGCTAAAATTTCTACATGATTAGAAGAAGTAGCAGCAATGGTTTGTTTCATAGAACGCCAAGAGATTGAGGTACCACCATATATAAATACATATTCAGTTTGTGATCGAGCAACATGAGGACCTGATAAATACCCTGCATCTGCAAAACCAACTAACTCTTCTTAGGAGGTGTTAGAAAAGAACAAACCTTTATATGTCGGGTCTTGTGTGAGTAGCAAGATACATCAATGCTCCTATTGCACTTAGATATGGTACTTCAGGACCAAGAATCTCTTCATCATTTTCCCGAGGGCGAAAGAGATCTTTATCAACATCTAGTGATGTTACAACCATAGGGCTACTCTGTGTATGTAGTTTGATGCACAAGGATTCCTTCTTTTAGGTGCTCAATTTGTAGCCCTAAACAAAATTTTGTCTTACCAAGATCTTTCATTTCAAACTCCTTTTTCAAGTATTGCACTGTTATTGAAATCTCTCCTGGAGTTCCAATGATATTCAAATCACTAACGTAGACAACAATAATCACAAAACATGACCAAATTTATTTATGAAAATACAAGGGCTGATAGGGTCATTTTTATAATTTTCTTTCAACAAATATTCACTAAGGCGATTGTACCACATATGCCCTGATTGTTTCAATCCATAAAGGGATCTATTTAACTTAATACAATGTTGTTCTCGAGAACACGAACCAGTTCATCAGGAAACTTGAAACCTTCCGGGAGTTTCATGTATATATCACTATCAAGAGGGGCGTATAAGTAAGCCTTTAACACATCCATTAGTCGTAAATCAAGTCCATGTCTTACTGCTAGACTAATTAAGAATCTAAAAGTAGTTGCATCCACTACAGGAAAATATGTCTCCTCAAAATCAATACCGGGTCTTTGTGAGAATCCTTGTGCAATTAAACGTGCTTTGTGTCTCACAATTTCATCCTTTATATTTCTTTTTCGCACAAAGACCCATTTATATCCCACTGGTTTTACACCTTCAGGTATACGAACTACTGGCCCAAATACTTCTCTCTTTGCAAGTGATTTCAATACTGCATCAATTGCTTCTTTCCATTTGGGCCAATCATCTCTTTTCCTACTTTCTTCGATGGACTTAGGCTCATGACCCTCTTTTTAATTCATAACATCAGGTCCTACATTATATGCAAATGCATCATCGACGTCGATTTCATTTCGGTTCCAAGTTATTCCATGCATGACATAATTTGTTGAGATCTCTTCATTTTCATGTACTTGAGGTTCTTCTAGAACACTATCATTTGTCATGTCTATGTTCTCCTTTGGAGATCCTTCATTTATTGCTTCCTTAATCTGGCCATTACTTATCGTTGCTCCTTTTCTTTTCCGAGGATTCTTATCTTTGGAGCCTACTGTTCTACCACGCTTCAGGCGTGCCTTAGACTCATGAGATTGTCCTTCAAGGACATCAATCTTGATAGGAGCATTTACAGTTGGTATATGTGACTTAGTCACTCTATTTAGGTTAGTAAATGCGTCTGGCAATTGATTTGCTAAGCTTTGTAAATTAATTATCTTTTGAACTTTCAATTCACATTGTTCAGTACGAGGATTAAGATGATTTAATGATGATTCATTCCAACTAATTTCTTTTTCCAGGCGCCTGTTCTCCCCCCAATGCTGGGAAAACTGACTCGTTAAAGTGACAATCTGCAAAACGAGCAGTAAATAAATCCCCTGTTAATGGTTCTGGGTATCTAATTATTGATGGGGATTCATACCCGACATATATGCCCAACCTCCTTTGCAGACCCATCTTAGAGAGTTTTGGTGGAGCAATTGGAACATATACAGCACATCCAAAAATTCTTAGATGGAAAATATCTTGTTCCTTACCACAAACCAATTGTGATGGGGAGAACTTATGTTTACTGGTTGACTTGATGGGAATTAGTGATGCAGCATGTAAAATAGCATGTCCCCAAACAGAAATCGGGAGATCTGACTTCATAAGTAATGGTCTAGCAATCAATCGAAGACGTTTAATTAGTGATTCTGCAAGGCCATTTTGTGTATGGACATGTGCTACAGGATGTTCAACATTAATTCCAATAGCCATACAGTAATCACTAAAAGCCTGTGAAGTAAATTCACCAGCATTTTCCAGAAGTATATTCTTAATAGGAAAATCTGGAAATTGTGCTCGTAATCTTATCAATTGAGCAAGTAACGTTGCAAACGCCAGGTTGCAGGTTGATAGTAAGTACACATGTGACGATCTAGTCGATGCATCGATTAAAACCATAAAATATCTAAATGGTCCACATGGTGGATGTATTGGTCCACATATTTCTCCTTGTATACGTTCAAGGAAAGAAATAGATTCATAATTTATTTTCGCTGGTGATGGCCGAATGATCAACTTACCTTGGGAGCAAGCAGCACAAGAATAATCATTTTGAAGAATCTGCTGGCTCTTCAAAGAATGTCCATGTGAATGTTCAATTATTTTTCGCATCAGTGATGAATCGGGATAGCTTAACCGGTCATTCCAAACTATGAAGCTATCTGTAAACTTCTGGTTTACAATAGCATATGTCTCAATAGCATTAATCTTTGTGTAGTACAAATCAGTGGAGAGTGCAGATAATCTCTCCAAAACATGCTTAGTGCCTTGGGTTATACTCGTAAATTGAAGGAATTCATTATTTTCTTCACTTATTGTCTCAATATGGTATCCATTTTGACGGATATCTTTAAAACTCAATAAATTTCTTTAAGACTTAGGGGAGTACAGAGCATCAATAATTTCGAATTTTGTTCCCATATGCATCAATATAGTTGCTCTTATGGAGCCTTCAACAGTGTTTGTACTACCGAATATAGTATTCACACTTATACTATTCATCATCAATTGAGAAAAATATCTCTTATATTTAAGTACTGTATGAGTAGTTGCGCTATGTGCTAGACATATTTCTTCACTATTTATTGTTAATTGAGCTTGGAGAGCATTCATGTTCTTCAAATAAAATAATAGAAAGTAAATAACATATCCTAAAATATCCAAACATTCAAATAACTAAAATAAGATTANAATAGAAAGTAAATAACATATCCTAAAATATCCAAACATTCAAATATCTATAATAAGAATAAAGTAACAAAGTCTTAAAACAAAAAAAAAAAACCACTATCATCAAGTTCATGCATAAAATAACAAAACCAAAGTAAATAACATAAATTAATCTAGCTAAATTATGAATGTAAGCTACTAAATATTTATTTGCTAATAGTCATAACTGTCTTAATTATTCCCTTCAGGGATGGTGAAGAAATCTGCAACCTCCAGGTTAGTTGTATCACCATTATCAAAATCACCTTCGCCATCTTCATACACCAAGTTAGTCTCCACTTTCTTTCCTTTCTTTTTCAAAGACTGCTAATAAAGGTCAACAAGATGCTTTGGTGTACGGGATATACGAGACTAGTGGCCCTTTCCTCCACAACGGTAGCACATAGTCTCACTTTTAGCCTTCTCGTGCTTTTTACTACCAACCTCATTATCCCACTTCCGGTGAGAAAAAGAGTTTTTGAAATGACCACCTCTACCTCTACAATAGCCACGACCTCTTTCGGGGCCACGACTTCCACTGCTGCTGGCAGTGTCTCTATTGTTAATTTGTATCTCGTTGAGGGATGCAGCATTCACTTCAGGGAATGGAGTAGAGCCAGTTGGTCGTGATTCATGAATTTTCAATAAAAACTCATCATTTTGTTCAGCCACTAGGAGACAAGATATCAATTCAGAATATTTTTTAAAACCCTTTTCACGATATTGTTTACTCAATAAGAGATTATCCTTGTGAAAAGTGGTATATGTCGTTTCCAACATATCCTCATCAGTTATCTTTTCTCCACATAATTTCAATTTAGAAGTGATTTTGAACATGACTAAGTTATATTCACTAACTGATTTTAAATCTTTCAAACTTAAATTTAGCCATTCATAACGAGCTTGAGGGAGGATAACATTTTTCTGGTGGTCGTAACTTTCCTTTAAATTATTCCAAAGCATCATTGGGTCTTTCACAGTTAAAGATTCAGTTTTAAGAGCCTCATGAAGGTGATGGCGAAGGAATATCATAGCTTTAGCTTTGTGTTGACTGTTTTCTTGATTTCCTACTTTGATAGTTTTTCCAAGACCTTTTGCATCTAGATGAATTTCAGCATCCAATACCCGAGACAAATAATTCTTTAGAAAAATTCATACAAATAATCCCAACTATGGGCGTTCACCTAATAAAAGACCCAAATTTGATTAATCCAAAAATGAACCCAACTTTCATGCCCATTTTCCAATTTTGGACCCTCTTAAATTTTAACTTGTAAAATCAAATAAATCTTGCTAATTATCCGGTTTTTGCTTAAGCAGGACCACCCGAACCACCACCACAACCATCCCTTCAATTCCACCCTAAACCTCCAAATGTTAAGAAAAAACTTGATAATGAACATGATTTACTTGATTTTACAGTTTAAAATTTAGAAGGTCCAAAATTGGAAATTGAGCATGAAAGTTGGGTTCATTTTTGGATTAATCAAATTTCGGTTTTTTATTATGTGGACGCCCATAGATGGGATTATATTTATGAATTTTTCCTAATTCTTTCCAGTAATATCAAGGGCCACAAATTAAAGTCTTGCTAGGTTTGGCATAATTTACTATACCAAAATAATATTGCAAATCAAGAACTTTTATACAATATAATAAATAAATATATGCCGAGAATTGATGAAAATTGAGTTTAACAAAAAACAATAATGACAAATTCAGTGGATTTGTATATGACAAGTGAGCTTTAGTATATATACTATATAAACAATTAGATGAACACTTATGAGTCATATCTAGGATGCATGGATACATTATAGAGAGAGCCAAGGACAATGACGTTGGTTAATCCATTAGTTTAGCCTGCCTCAATGAACATAACAATTATGGGGTAAGTGACTAATTGGGCGTATATACTAAGGATTTTATATGAAAATAATAACTCACTAAATTATTTCAAAACTTCTATGTGGTATTGAAACCGCTAAACGTGTGCTGAAAATTACCATAGATTTTTGGAACAGCAAATTAGACCACTATTTGAAGCTAAAATTATTAGCTAAGGAAAGAATTCAAATTTTTTCACCGTAAAGATATAGTAGTGTGATTGTCTGACTTTACCTCAAGTTAAAACAATCATTTAATAATTTAGATTCAACCACACATATCTGTTTAAGGTGATTTGCAAACTTATAAGGTTTTAACAGTTTGTATCGAATTTGACGATTATTTTAACACTTCATGTTAACTGATAAGTTCGTTTTATATTCATTATTTACCCCCATTTTATATTGGTTTTTGGCTCTAACAAGGCTCTTTTAAGCCCATTCTACTAACTTCGGTTGCTTTTAGTGTTGGTTGCTTTGCTTTGACATTTATTGTAGGAATTGATGCTTTTGTGTCGGTTTTCGCTTTATCCCGAGCACTTGGCAAGTTAGTAAGAGTCTTGACCACTTGGAGAAGTTATAAGGAAGCTGGGACATAATTTAGAAGCCCGGGGGGAAGCATAGAAGTTGAGTTTTAGAAGTTACGAGCGAAGCCGGAAGCCCGAAGGCTTCCTAATCATCACGCCTGGTCCGAGTGCACTGTGCCTGGTTCGGGTGCATTACACCTGGCCGGCCGGGCACAGTGATTTCCACGTGGTTTTGGCTCGTTTTCACCTAATTTCAACTTAGTACTTAATGTATTTTTCCCTAGGTTTTCATTATGCATTCTATTATTCTAAAAACCCTAGTTTAGTTTAGTTTTCTCTCTCAAAAGGTGATTATTGTGGAATTCTTCAATCATTCAATTCAATACAAATTCAGGTTTTATTCAATCTTAATTATAGTTTCTTTAATTCATATTTAGTTTTAATTTATGTTTTTAGTTATAATTTCCTTAATCTCTTATGCCCTAATTTCTTGTTTTATTTCTAGCTTTATAATTGTTGTTAATTAATTAGTTATGATCATGTTTTTATTTTTGTTTTCTATAGTTGCTTTAGTTTTTATGATCAAGTTAGTTTTCTAGGGTTAGGGAAACCTTGAATAATTAATGGGCTAATTAACTTAGATTGTTTTGGTTTTGCAATTAGTAGTCAAATTCCTATTATTGGCTTGTTTGTTTACAATTGAATTGTGCGCAGATTTAGTTGTAATTTTGGTAATTGTCGAATTTGATGCCGAGAGGTAAGAATACCACAATAAGACCACGGAATAATAGGCGGGATTAGTCTAGGCATGAGCGAGAGCCCCCAAATGAGTTTTGAGTGAGTCTAAGTTCGAGAGAATTAGTGAGCCCTAATTTGACGATACTTGTGAAACCAATTGTTCTATGTTAGTGAATCCATTATTTGTTCTTGGTGGCCCGAATGACCCTAGACCTTAAATATTAGTTTTAATCACCGAAATTTCCCGTGATTAATTAGTAGTCAATTAGTTAATCGATAATTCTCAACCAAGGCCCTTTACACAGTTTAAGCTTTTTAGAACTAATAGAGTTTAATTGCTTCCCTGATGATTCGATCCCTACTTCCCTAGCTACATTAGTTAGAGTTGTTCGAGTATTTTTGATAGGTGTGCGATAGTCTCATCATTAACCAATAATTATTGCTTAATCTTATAAAATATTAGCGCAAAAACAGAAGCGATAGTACATGTTAACAAAATAACCAGTAATAACTGCAAGTTTTAATGACTTTTATGCTCATAGTTATTTCGTTAGTCCATTGTACATGATCATCACTTGTTTGATTTAGTTATAAAAATACGTAATTTATATTGTTGTGGTTGTCTAGTTGGGGTATTTATTTAGAGATTGCACGGTTTTATGTGATTATACTATTGTTCAAACAATACGGAGTACATACACCTAAAATGAACTAAGATCATAGAGAAATTCATCGAAAAACGAATCAAACTATCATAACTATACAATTAGTATGGAGTACTTGCGTCAAAAAAAATTATAGGAATATGTATAGACACAAACTACCAACACCTATTGCATAAAAAAAAAAAAAAAAAAAAAAAAAAAAAAACAAACAAACTATCGACACTCATGAAAGTAGTAATAACTATGTCATATATGAACATAAAATTCTCAATTAGTCACAACTCATGGTTATCACAATTAATAGTGACATATTATACAAAACTTACAGAATTATTGAGTAAAGCATTACGGAGTAGAAACTAGAGTATTGCACCTTTTTATTTGCAAGATAATAGTCTTTCCTTTGTAGAGCTCGTACTGATAACGTGTTATGAAAATATGGTTTTTAATAAAGAGTATTTGTAAGGAGAAGAATAGATCTATATTCTTATTCAAGGGTTTCTTATAGACTAACTCTACTTTTCGAAATATTCTAGATACATAAGGAATTTAATGGACATCCACAATATATCAATATTCTATAACACAAATATATAATTAGAGTTATAAATTGTAAAAAAAAATGTACCTCGACAAGTGTGAAAAGTGAATTGTTGCAACTAAAAAACAGAGGGAGTATATAATATAACCGGTTTTTGTTTTTAGGGGACCGGTTGAACTTTTACTACTACCTCTACTACATATTATTTGCAACGATTTGACGTAAAGTAGTAAGAAAAAATCTAAAATCGTTCCAAATAATTTGTAACGGAAATAGTATTATTTTTTGATTTGAAGCTAAATTTATAGCTGGGCAACTTTATAAACACCCTCTCTTAGTTTATACTAAGAGGATATAATCCTGGAGTTAGAAAAACAACACCGACGATTATTCATCAATTGGTCCAACACTTGATCGTCATTCAATCATCCTCAGGTACCTTATAATCATGTTTTCTTTTTTTTTTTTTTTTACTAATTTATTTACTGTACTGCTGTTTCAGTTTTGATTGTTTATATTTTCAAACTCGTATAATTATACTAGTAA
The DNA here is from genome assembly GCA_016808085.1 of Suaeda aralocaspica. Taxonomy (NCBI): domain Eukaryota; kingdom Viridiplantae; phylum Streptophyta; class Magnoliopsida; order Caryophyllales; family Amaranthaceae; genus Suaeda; species Suaeda aralocaspica. Next base: position 9,373,380 of record PYUH01000036.1, on the reverse strand, counting down.
TTGGGTGCAAAATCATTTTCAGCCTGATTTCTTCTGACTTAATATTTCTTTTAATTCAGCTTCAATTTTGTTATAATTAACTGCGTGCAACATAGAAATTCCTTAATTGAAAAACTTTATACTACCTCCGTTTCACATTATTTACAACGATTTGATATAAAATAGAAAGGAAAAATGTTTAATCGTTGCAAATAAGGTGAAACGGAGGTAGTATATAATGATCAATTGAATTTTTAGCTTGAAATAAAATTATGTTAGTTGATATTAGGTGATTCTATTTATTAACTCTTAGTTTTGAACTTAATTTATCTTAATTAATTTTTTTTTTTGTTTGGTGCGAAGTAGTTTTGAACATTACAAGGGGATATAAATTTGGTTGCAATGTTTAGAATGCAAATGATTGATTTATAGGAATAGAGGATAAAGTTGGAATGTTGAAATGCAGTGAATGGTGAATGGTGAATTGAAATTGATTTTTGTTAATTTTTCATGATTTATTTTGATAGGTCGAGTTAAGTATGGAGATCAGTCCACAAGAAATCAAAGCGTTTTTAACCGAGCGACCGGTAGCGAGGGATGATGCATTTGGAAAAACATTCCTCGGTCATGTGCCTACGAGCAATATTTATGGATTTGGAGAGATGAATGTGGTGATTAGAGTGTCGCACCTCAGAAGTGAAGACCAAGAAGAGACTCTTCGTAAACAGTTCAAAGTATGCTAAATGATCTTCGATTACTATGTTTCCTTCTTCTATTTAATTATTTATTTGAATTCCTGATTTTGTTAACCAGCTTATGATATATGATTACACAAGAGGGTTTAGTTTTGTAGTTATTGGTTGCACAGGAACAGAATATGATTAGTTTCTATCATACACGCCATCCCATTTTATTTTTCCCGTTCACATTTGGCATAAAGATTAGGAAAATGTTTCCAGTGTTGCATATATATCCGCAGTGGATAGAGAGAAAAACTTGTAAAAGAAAGTGGTAAATTGAGGGAGAAAGGTTGATGTAACAAAGTGACAATGAAGCGACTTGAAATTGAAAAGAAACTTGAACCCCTAATCCTCACCCTGAACCCCATAATTGCTTGAATCTGAGGTTGGCACCGGAAATGAGAGGATGACCAGCTCTCCTGACCTTGCAGTTTATTCTAGGCAGTTGTTTTCGTCTACACTGAATGAAACTTCAAATAACATTCCTTTCACTTGCACTAACGCTGATCTTTATGCTGTGACTTCAGAATTCAAAAATATTACCCTATAATGAAAACAAGGTTTTCTTGGAGTATAAATTTTTTAGCCTTAATTATGTACGCGTTCCCTCATTTGCCTTTTCTTGATCAATTATGAGACTCTTTTTTACAATGCTATGTGTTACTTTAGAATGCTAATACCATGTTCTTATCTTTAATTGAGTTTAGAATACTGGCGCACATTCACATTAAATTACGAAAGTATTAATGGTATTGCTTAATAATTTTATGGTTAAGGGCCTGTTTACTTCAGCTTAAAATCAGCTCAGTTCAGTTCAGCTTAGATCTTCTTTTATTTTGCTACTCATTAATCTTTCATAAAAAACTTTTAGTTCAGCTCAACTCAGCTCAGTTCAGCTGTTTTCAGCTGAAGTAAACAGCCCTAACTGTCAAAGAAGCATCTGATTTTACATTTTTTTAATACAGCCGACGTTTTGAGTTGCCTTCTGGTTCCTCTCTCGTCAAACGTTTGGTGTTAGTGCTTATATTTTTCTTTTGTATCGTGAACTGCAGAATGAACTAAAGTTGTCTTCATTGAAACACCGAAACATCATTGGTTTGATTGGATTCTCCGAGACAAAGGAGAACTTTTACCTTGCCTATGAAATGTTTCAAGCCAAGCCATTATCAGAATTTATTGAGGGTCAGTTGCTTGATTGTTTGTCTACCTCTATATGAGTGTGTTTGTAAGGTCAGTTGGTCTATATTGTACCTCTATATGAGTGTGTTTGTAAGGTCAGTTGGTCTATATTGTGGGTCAGCTACCATCTTCTGTTACCCTATCTGCTATCTCACTGACTTGCTCTTTTTTTTTTTTATCTCCTTTCTATGTTTTGTTATATGAATGCTTACCAATTATGTGTAGATCACTTGGATTTTGGCCCTGTTTGGCAAATCGAGTTTAGAGTTTAGAGTTTGCTGTTAGAGTTTGTTCAGAGGATTGACTGCTGATTTGAATAATTGATTGTGTAAAGGTGTTTGTTAACATTTAGCTTATTGCTTAGATTTTTATACTTTATACTTTTTGGTAAAGTAAAATGACATCTATGTACATTTGTGTTTTGTTTTAAACATATTTTTGTTAGGCTTAATTACATGGACAAAATAGTCATTTTATTTCCTTTTCTCCAAAACTCTAATGAAAAAGCTCCTCCCCCTAGCCTTTTCATTTGAGAGTGTGATTAGAGTTTTTGGTACAAAACTCTCTTTAAACCTTTTTGTCACCAAACACCAAAATTAGAGTTTTGACCGGTTAAAACTCTAAAGTCTAAACTCTGTTTCCCCTCAAAACCTCTCTCCACCAATCACCTCCTATAAGTATAGTTGGCTAAAGTTATATTTTTATGATTTTAACTTGGTAAATACTGGTTGAAAAAGAAACCAAATGTACTTTCATCTCATCTTTCAATGTTTAACACCCTGTCTTTGCTTATGTTTTGTAGCAACTAGCAAGTGACCAATCTAATCAGCAGTACATATATGTTATCACCGAGTATGTATATATGAACAGAACTTCAATTTAAATTTATTATGGTCAAGCAGGGTTTACATGGGAGCAAGCATTGAAGGTTCTCAAAGGAACTGCTTCTGGGTTGGCTTATCTTCACACCCATCCAGAAGGACCATTTGTCCATTCCAATATTTGTACCAAAAACATTCTTGTTACTGAGGTGTGGATTATTACTTTTGGAAGAATATTTCAGATCATATGTTCAACTGTTTCACTTTTTTTCCGCAGTCATATGCCAATTTCTTACTTTTTACATTGTTGTCTACCAATTTGTAGGACTTTATGCCCAAAATCATTGATTTTAGGCATTGTGTAGTAGAAGGGCAAAGAACCATTTTTGATAATCCCAGATATTATTTTTCAAATCATGAGGGTAACTATCTTGTTTTCTTTTTTTATTTTTGGGTTGTATTTTCATACTCTTAGTTTCATGAATCATATTCTCTTTCACCTTTTGCACTGAAAACAGGAGTCACTACTGTGAAGGCAGACATATTTGCATTTGGACTTCTTGCCTTGCAACTGATTACTAAGGATGGCAGGACAGCATATGCAGTGGAAGAAGGCCAAGATATTTCGCTTCATCACATCCTCGATTTATACCTCCCAATGTTCAGAGAAAAGGGAAATCTTGTGCATCCATCTTATGGGCAACAAAAGGATTCAAGAAAGTTAACAGAAATGATTTTCAGTTGTTTGAAGAAGGAATCTGAGCTCAATCTGAAAACTTTTCACAGAGATTTGGTTTTATTAAGTTTAGCTAAACAATGTTAATTAGTTTCCAGTTAGCCATCAATATACGACTTTCTTTTCTCAACAAAATTGATGTTTACATGAGTAATGAGCAGTGCTATGTACAAAAGAACACAACTGCAGCCCAAAATTTTATCTTGGCATGCAGCTGTTGTTAGTCCTTTATACACACTTCTCTGAAATCATGCAATTTTCGGATTATCGTTCCATCTCCAAACATTGTACTTTTGTTAGTTAGCATTTTCTTGTTATGCTAGCAAATAGGAATCATCCTTTCTATTCTTAAATGTAATAAATTCAACTAATGCTCACAAATTACAAGTTATAAATTATGGAGCAGTATGAATTGTATGCAAATGAGTAGCTTACTTAGAAGTGTCGGGAGTTGTGTTGCTACAGCACAACTACAGGGATTACACTTATTTATTCATTTATTTATTTATTTATTTATTTATTTATTTATTTATATGCAATGGAGGCAAAAGCCTACACTAACTACAAAAACTAGAACTAGCTAGGCAACTCCCCAAGCATCCTCATACACAATTTGACGCAATGCTCAAGGAGGCTCCCGCCAGGTGATGACACGCTCTTGTTGATTGATTACATTATTCGCCAACCAGTTTGTAGCTTTATTCCCCTCATGATACACGTGAAGGATGACTGCTTCCTAGTCCAACGAAAGAAGCGATCTACAAAGGCTAACTAAATGCACACATTCACCACCATAAGGAGTCTCATCCCTTAGCACTGAGACACACGCCACATTTTGGAATATTAAGTGTGGATATCTATTACCCCTTTACATTATATAGTCTTTTGTACTCCCTAATCTATTCATGTTACAAGGCTTTTCGATTTATGACTTTTCACTTACCTTCCATGTATTTAAATATTAGCACATCCAATTAAATGAAATGAGAATATATATACAATTATCTATTCTTTTATATCTCTCTACAATATCTCTTTATTTCATAAAAAAAACAATGATTTTGCACATGTGTTGAGTCTCCTAATAGAAGAAATTTTGTAAGTTTTCTTAAGACAAGTGAGGCCCATAGCTGAATTTAAGCTCACACGGGGCTAAACTTGCTCTAATGTGCACTTCAAGAGGATGTCTAAGGTACTATTTATACAATCAAACTAAAAGAAATGGTTGATTTAATTTGAAGCTAATTTCAAATCACATGAGCAATTAATTTATTTTTGCCTAGTTACAAGTGATTATGTTAAGAAAATAGTCACAATTGCAAACATTTCTTGGCACCAAGCCACCACAAATCCACAACAAGATGTAACATGAATTTAAGTGTGGTCTAAAATTCTCAAGGACAGATTGTAGACGCTTTGTTGACTCAATATTACTCAAAAATAAAAACCTACCCAGCCTATTACTGATTTTGACTACAGCTTGAAATGTCTAGCCCAAGCCAAACCTTCTTCAACGGAAATTCAAAAGGAAAGCTTTACGGAGTACGAGATTTTACATCAGTAAACTGTGGATGAGGAAAGGAGATGCAGCGACTAAGCTCAGCACCAAATCTAACTTGGTACTATTGGTCAGAGCAACAGCAGCTTTTGTAAAATTGCAATGAGAGCATATTAAAATGGTAGCAAAACTCATTTTCATGGCTTTGGCCAAAGGAAAAAAATGTGTGAAAAGGAAATTCAGTTGGTGACATTGGAATTATCAAGGAGAGGGGGCAGCTGCCATTCTTTCATCAACAGTAAACGGTATCGGCTTTGTCGGGGCTGGTAAACGACCAATACTGTCAACTTTATCTGCAAGCTTAGGTGGAGGCCGAGCTGCTTTTGGTAATAGCCTTCCTTTCTTCACGAACCACTCAGGTTTTAGCAGTGCTTTGAAACCCAACTTATTGTAATGCACTCTCCTAACAGATCCTCCTGCAGCCTCCACAGCAGCCTTTGCTCTCACCGTCACCCTAGACACCTGCACCATATTAAACAAAACAATTTAAAACAAGGCCCTATACTCTTCACCTGAACAAAGTAAAACTTCAGTATTGTTTTTGCTGATCAATGCTTTTTCCGTATGCAGTTACTATCCACTGATCTAAATTATTACAGCTGATTAAAAAAGCTACCTGAGAACAATTTAATATACACACACACACGCAATGCATGCCTTAACTGTGCATTATGATCAATAAAGATTTAAAACAATAAGGTAATCCCTAAGTCATGATTGATTTAACTAGAAGAAGAAAACTTTGTTGATATTAATTAGTAAAACTTTTGATGCAAGCACCAAAAAAATAAAAATAAAACAAGAAAATAATGTATTTCCTAGATTCACGTAGTCACGACACAAATTAAAATTCGAAATAATATTACAAACAACGTATATACTCAATTAAAAACGAGTTGGAAAAAATATATAGGTTGTATGATAGGAAAATCCTATAGAAAGTATAGATAGACGACGAAATACTTAGCAGTTAGCATGAAAAGGAATGAATAACTAACCTCTTTGGGAAAACGAAATACTTAGCAGTCAGCAGTTAGCATTCTCAATATTTTTCTATAAGATTGATTTTGGAGGTTGATGAGTGATGGCTAACCAAACTCAAACGAACTTTTCTTTGTGAAAACACCAAAAAATTATTAAAGAATTGTGAAGTGTATTGTGGTTGAATGTTTTGATAGTAAAGTTGCAAATTGTATTCAGAACCCTAAACCATAAACCCTAAAACCTAAACAGTTAAGCTTGTCAATAATATTCTTTTAATTGTAAATATGGCACCGTAGCATTAGAGGGAAATTTTGCCATTCGGTGAGGAACTTACGTTTTTCCTGTAATCATTTCTTTACATTCTCCTGTTTTCTCTCATAACGAGTGATTAATTTTCAAAAATGGCACCATCAATTGTAAAAGTGATGAAGGGTGAATAATTTTACGTCAACACCACACGCTACCCCTTTCGTTACATAATAGCGATAATTATGTCTTTTCGTACTCGAGTGTCAAAATCATTCCACCTTATCAAAGTGATGAAGGATTAGTAAGGGACTAAGGGTAGTGTGATAACCTTACATGGACACCACACACTCCCCTATTTTCCTTGTATAATAGAAAGCCAAAATTGTTTAAAACTGCCTATTAAATGCCACTTTTTTAAAAACAACTGCCTATTAAAAAAATTATTATAAAACTACAATTAAATTTTATCCGGTCTGGTAATACTGCCTTTGATCTGAAATTTTGATTTTCTCTGGTTAGTGGGTCTCACATCTAACTAATTCCCTCTCTTTTATTTCCAAAACTTGCAAATTTGCAACTCCCTTTCTTTTATGGGTTTGTTTGTGGTGCTGGCTATAATTGTTTGAGTTTTAAGATCAAAGGTATGGCGGTATTGGTGATTCAAATTTTAGATCTAAAGGTGGTATAGAAGTGATTTGGTCCACAATCGAAGGTAAGGGTGGTGGTCTAAGGTAAGGGTAGCCGTCCATCGATTTTTTTTAAGGATAAAGGTGGTGGTCTAGGGTAGGGTAAAAGAAGGTGAGCTATGGTTGACAATATGAGGTCAAAATAGAGAGAGGTGGTGGTGGTGGCAATGGTAGGAAAAAAAAAAAGAGCAATCGGTGATGACAATGGCAGTGGACCGGTGGTGGTGCTTGTGGCAAAAGATGAGAGAGAAAGAGGGAAAGGGGTGAGTTAAATTGAGTTCAATTGTTAGTTTAATAAGTTGTTAATTTCATTAAATCCACGAAATCATGAATTGACCTATAATAATTGTTGGGGATAAATGGGTTCTTCAGATATGATGTGGTCATTTGACGATAAAGATGCAACCCAACTACATGAGTAATTGGATGTGTAAGCATTAATGGAGACAAATTTTGTATGCAATTTATGAGTGAAGAAACCCCAAGGGCAGTGATTTTTTCAGAGAAAAGAAAGAAAAATTGAATGACAACCTTTAGCTATTACAGGAGTGAGAAGGAGATGAATGACTGGGAGCTTTAGCTATTGAAGCAATTGAAGAGTTTGATATAGGTAAGCAAAGTTAGAGTGAAAGATAAGGGGGAAATGGGAGTTAAAAAACGTAAATGGGAAATTAGTTGAAAGAAATAATAGAGGGGCATTGAAGTAATATCATTATAACAAATAAGGGAGGGACACAGTAAAGCATGGGCGCAATTGCCTTTTTTTTTTTTTTTTTTTTTTTTTTTTTTTGAATTAGAAAACTTTTGATGCAAGCACCAAAAAAATAAAAATAAACAAGAAATAATGTATTTCCTAGATTCACGTAGTCACGACACAAATTAAAATTCGAAATAATATTACAAACAACGTTATACTCAATTAAAAACGAGTTGGAAAAAATATATAGGTTGTATGATAGGAAAATCCTATAGAAAGTATAGATAGACGACGAAATACTTAGCAGTTAGCATGAAAAGGAATGAATAACTAACTCTTTGGGAAAACGAATACTTAGCAGTCAGCAGTTAGCATCTCAATATTTTTCTATAAGATTGATTTTGGAGGTTGATGAGTGATGGCTAACCAAACTCAAACGAACTTTTCTTTGTGAAAACACCAAAAAATTATTAAAGAATTGTGAAGTGTATTGTGGTTGAATGTTTTGATAGTAAAGTTGCAAATTGTATTCAGAACCCTAAACCATAACCCTAAAACCTAAAGTTAGTGTCAATAATATTCTTTTAATTGTAATATGGCACCGTAGCATTAGAGGGAAATTTTGCCATTCGGTGAGGAACTTACGTTTTTCCTGTAATCATTTCTTTACATTCTCCTGTTTTCTCTCATAACGAGTGATTAATTTTCAAAAATGGCACCATCAATTGTAAAAGTGATGAAGGGTGAATAATTTTACGTCAACACACACACGCTACCCCTTTCGTTACATAATAGCGATAATTATGTCTTTTCGTACTCGAGTGTCAAATATTCCACCTTATCAAAGTGATGAAGGATTAGTAAGGGACTAAGGGTAGTGTGATAACCTACATGGACACCCAACACTCCCCTATTTCCTTGTATAATAGAAAGCCAAAATTGTTTAAAACTGCTATAAATGCCACTTTTTTAAAAACAACTGCTATTAAAAATATATAAAACTACAATTAAATTTTATCCGGTCTGGTAATACGCCTTTGATCTGAAATTTTGATTTCTGGTTAGGGGGTTCACATCTAACTAATTCCCTCTCTTTATTTCCAAACTTGCAAATTTGCAACTCCCTTTCTTTTATGGGTTTGTTTGTGGTGCTGGCTATAATTGTTTGAGTTTTAGATCAAAGGTATGGCGGTATTGGTGATTCAAATTTTAGATCTAAAGGTGGTATAGAAGTGATTTGGTCCACAATCGAAGGTAAGGGTGGTGGTCTAAGGTAAGGGTAGCCGTCCATCGATTTTTTTTAAGGATAAAGGTGGTGGTCTAGGGTAGGGTAAAAGAAGGTGAGCTATGGTTGACAATATGAGGTCAAATAGAGAGAGGTGGTGGTGGTGGCAATGGTAGGAAAAAAAAAAGAGCAATCGGTGAGACAATGGCAGTGGACCGGTGGTGGTGCTTGTGGCAAAAGATGAGAGGAAAGAGGGAAAGGGGTGAGATTGAGTTAATTGATTATTGTTAGTTAATAAGTTGTTAATTTTATTAATCCACGAAATCATGAATTGACCTATAATAATTGTTGGGGATAAATGGGTTCTTCAGATATGATGTGGTCATTTGACGATAAAGATGCAACCCAACTACATGAGTAATTGGATGTTAAGC
>PYUH01000036.1:9320281-9364067 GCA_016808085.1 Suaeda aralocaspica | reverse complement strand
GTGCGTTGGTAGTGCTACCAGCATGGATGAAATATAATAGGTAGGTTATAAACCAAAAGTTTTAACAGGTGTTGTTCTTAAAAAATGACATTTAATAGGGAGTTTTGAACAATTTTGGCTAATAGAAAAGAGTAAATTTTTAAATTTGAAGAGAACAAAGACTAAATCCCTACAGTTTTCAAGCTAAAATGAACTCTAATCTTTAAACTCATTAGTTGACAAGTACCATTATTTTCAAGGACACAAATAGGTAATATTGATGAATTCAAGTTCAAAAAACTAGCTGTGAAATGAGGATGGAAAATTGGACACATAATTTTCACCTGGCAACATTCAAATTTAGTATTAGCTGATATAGATGAAGAGAACCGTAGAGAAAGGCAGACTTAAAAGGTGAGAGAAAATGCATACATATCATGCCTACAAAAAAATACGAAGTATTAGAAAAATAATACCTCAAGAGGATTGGCATAGAATTGGTCAGCACCACGTCCCATCAATCTCACTCCATCCTCTATCTGCTTCCCTATAGTCCAGTGTCCTGTGTAGACAATAAAGTTTGCATTGTAAAGCCAATAAAGTTTACCAAAAAAAAAAAATACTACTATCTATGATCAAATCATCACATGCATTAATATAAAGGTAATGTTATAGCAGCCAGGTTGCACATAAGGATTCATTCAAAAAGGAAAAAAATTGGGATTTATGCCAAAGTCACATATTAAATAAGTGTAGTAAATGATTATCAATAATTGGGAATTTATATAGATATAAGCTTTCACCAAATATTATTATGGAGTATTAAAAAAGGCAAACCTTGAGAGTCTTCATTGGATCAACTCAGAAGAATCAATTTTTCCCATATTTATGAGCTTGCAATCTTGCCCAACCCTACTGGCTGCAATGGATACCAGAAATGATTTAACAAACAATCAGGAATTGACAGAATCATCACAAACAAAATAAGTATTCATAATTTCAAGGAAAAATAAAATCAGCTAACATATCTTCCTAATATTAAAATCATACAGACAGAAGAAAAAATAAGGAATCTATGGCAAATACCAGTAAAATTATTAATAACGCCAATTTTCTACGTGTGTGCCTCTGCAATATCCACTTTTCTACACTGTACCCTCTCAAATCAAAAAGTCTACATGGTGCCCTTGAGATAAATTAAAGTTTACGTGGTGTTCCTCCGTCAAACACCGTTAAGTTTGCTTTCTTAATGTTTTGAAAGCTCAATGATTTTTAGCAGTACAGTTGAACAGGTGAACCTTTCTCCTCCAAATTCCAATCCTACGGCCATCTTTGTCCCATCATTTCATTTTCTCTCTCTATGGCCACGCCCAAAAAAAAGCTTCAGTTGTTGCTTAACTGATAAAAATAAGGAGCATGAGACTAACTTTAGGGTGGTTTGCTTGGGTGATTTCTTGGTGGTGGTGGTGGTAGTGAACATGGAGGGTGTATGAGAGAAAGATGGGAAATGGAGCGAAGGATAAGATGATGGGAGGTGAAAGGTGACGATGAAGTTAAACGACATTAGTTATAAATTGCAAGCAAGGGCACCATGGAGAGATTAATTTACCTCACGGGTACAACATAGAAAAAACCAATAAAATAAAAATAAAAACTAAGCATTCAATGAACAACATGCAAGAAATGTCAACTATGAAAAATAAAAATTATGAACAAATCATTGAGCTTTAGAAAGTCTATGACAAGAAATCTTCATTTTAGCTCAGACTTCAGATTCATGTTGCATAGTTAAATTTTGATGCTTTATACAAGACCAATAGCATGTGAAGATTTCACAAAATAGCCATATCGAACACTTTGGACACGTACCCATGTGGGTATGCGTTTGATACAAGTAATCTATAACCGATAACATAAATTAATCTCCTCCACTTCTTAACTTTTCAAAAAGTAACAGAGAACATCACGCTTTAAGTTTTCAAAACCCATCACCAGAATCATAGTCAAGTCAAAGCCTTAATCCCAAAGATGGGTTTGACTGCATCAACTAATTTTTTGTATCCCGTATGATCATCCACGAAAAACTTTTTCCCCCATTCATTTGTATCGAATACAAAGTAAGGTTGTAAACTCATTTTCATCATGTCCTTTTGAAAATTCCTTCTACCATGCATCCTCCCCCCCCCCCTCTCCCCAACACACACACACACCACACATATTCCTCACAAGAGATTGTTATAATCTCAACCTCTAACCCATAATAGAGGACAAGAAGATCTCAATAGTTAGCGATTGAGGACGAATTAATCGTCAAAGTTCACATAAGCGACTTCAGATATATCATAACTGTAGATCATCACCTTCAAAATCAGATCAAGAGTAAATCCTACAGAGAGACCGGCCATGTAGCTTGCACAGGTTCACTGTCTGGCATCATTCATGTACTTTGTGATGTTGACTATGCAGCTGGAATGAGAACCATGTGCAACCTATGTAGGTAGGTGAAATGACTTGTTGCCAACACGCAGCAAGATCAAATGTCATTAAACTCCCTCCTCACAAGTCATAGCTCAAATATGTCATGCCAACAGTTAATGAGCCACATAGCAAACAATGTGAGTAAGGTTAAGATAGCTCCATCCTATAAATAATAGTTAATGAGCCACATAACAACAATGTTAGTAGGTACCAAACTTCTCATTTTACAATCACAACCTAAAACAGTTCCACTCAACAATTGATCTCGATGTAGCTTTACTGTTACATGCTTCAATCTATATCTCATCATGAGTTTGTGCTGTCCAAACTACCAAACTCATTCTCAAACAATGTTACATCTAAATTATGTTGTTTGAGAATGAGTTTGTCTTGCAAAAATGCACCCACATAACCACCGAAAAATAAAGACTTGGTCAGGGAGAGAGATTGTGGGTGAAATTGTGGCAGCTTGCTTGGAATATGCTCGTCATTGAAACCAAGAAGATGTATAAGAGGGGTAAAAAGCAAAACAAGGACGATTATCTTTGGCTCTTCATCACAACTCATAAGACTCCATTTGACATAGGAGATTGCATATGGCTCTTCTGTGGAAGTCAAAAGTTCAATAACTTGTAAGGAAAGGTCACCAATAAGGGAGGCGGACCGTTTTAAGTATGCAGTTGTGGCGTATCCCTTCTCTTAAAGTTGAGGCCAAGTGAAATCCCTTGTAGTCAAGCTATTAAGGGGTTATCATCAAATTAATTCAAACAAAATTCCAACAACCAATTTAGAACCTATTAGTGTTTATGAGTGAATAAGTTCAACCTTAGCTTCACAATCACATCCAGTATGTCTTTCAAACAATGTGCCAATCGGAGATGTACTTAATTAGTTAATTAAAAATGCAAAAAAGAATGTTTGGAGATTTTATTGAAGAAAAAAAAAATCTGTGCGCGGGGAGATTAGCTTTAGGCTTATTTGAACAAATAAGTGTTCAAATTACTGGAATTATGAAGGTCTAGGTCTTGTTCTGTCTTATTTTTACTTTTTTCAGCAAAAATAAGTTCAGTTGAGAAAAATCAGTTTCAATCATTGTTAATGATTTCAGCAAAAATAAGTTCAGATAAGCAAAATAAGTAAGGAGAACAGGGCCTAAGTGGATGAAAAAAAAGTAGAGATTTGATGGAAAGAAGAAGAAGAGAGAGATCGACTGGTTTTGTATTTTTTTTATGTTTGAGGAAGGAAACATCATTTGTTTCCACAAACTTAAGCTTGGAAGCAATTTAATGGAAACGGTTATCCTGCGGGTCAACAACTTTTACTATTTTTTCCTCTAGCCAACACACTATAAGAGAATTGTTTTATTGAATCCGTTCCAAAAGCTAAACCAAATACCCCCTAAGGCAAATGCTTTGTTGAATCCATTTCCTACCCAGCAAATTCTCATATCAAACACCCCCTCAATCTATTCATTCAATTCAATCAAATAAAAACAAAAAACAAAAACAGTAGTTCACACCTGAAAAGTAAGAGTAATGGGTTATGAAAGCCACGTTTGGGGAGGCGACGCGCGTAACGGGTGGTTTGACCACCTTGAACCCACACTTATGGGTACCACGAGCTTTTGACCCTTATGACCACGACCAGAAGTCTTCCTAAACCAGAACCAATACCGCGACCTTTTCTTTTCTCTGTTTAGTAGAACCTGGGTTATTTCTTAGCATTAAGCATTAGTAAACTACAGTATTGTCTTAACCATAATGATGCACATTTGATGATGATGATGATGATTTGTTGAATTGTTGTGAGATTAGTGATTGTAGTGGGGAAATTGGGTGTGGAATCTTGGGTTTGATGAGGTGGAGGAGATTATGGAAGGACTTTTCTCAGCATTTTTTTTTTTTTTTTTTTTTTTTGTTGTTGTTGGGGTTTGAGATTTAGGGGTTTTGAAGAGGGGTTAGTTGATGAGGGGGACTGAGTTTCGAAACGGAGTATGCAGATTGGCACTATGCTCTGAGTTTGAAAAAGCTCAATTGAACCGAAAGTTTTTGGTAGAGATTAGATTTTTAACTATAGATTATTAACTATTGTTGATTCTTCACAATGATTATTACATAAGTTTACTATGATTATTAATTTTTAATTCTCCGTACGATTTTTATGACAATTATGACTATTGATTTTTAAATATCGATTATTAATGATTTTTAATAGTGGAATAATGACATACTGAATGATTGAAGCTGAACTGAATGAAAGTTTTTTTATGAAGGATTAATGTTAGACAAATAAAAGAAGAGTGAGTGAACTGAACTTAATGGAGCTGAGTGAACTGAACGGATTTTAAGCTAAAGTAAACAAGCCCATAGATGATGATTTTGATAATAATACACTATAACTATGAAAACAAAAAATATGTTTAGTTATTGGTAGTTTTTTATGAAATAAAATAAGTAATACATTTCTATATGTGAAAGGTAAAATCCATTATGTGGGGAATAATATTTTGTGAATGATATTTTGCTTATATTTTGTTTCATTTCTAAAATGGTAGTTTCATAATTTTCCTTCAAAATTATAAACTAATAGATTTATATTATACATATAAAAAATGATGATTAATGTTTCAAAAATAAATTATGAGCACTCTAATAATATTGTAAACAAAAAAAGTCAAGTACAAAATAACACCAGTAAAATATAACACAAATAACTTATGACTATGTAAATCTAATGTACAAATAATAATATAATATATGAACAAAATATACGAAGTATGAAAAAAAATTATGAATAAAATTATTATATATTACTATTAATACCAAATTAACAATAACCAAAATATAACAGAGCATATTGAACCGACATACTGATTGACAACGAATGAACCAACTTTTGATTGTAGACTTGAAGCTCGAAATGATGTGGAGCTGAATTGAACAGAACTGAAATTAAGCTGAAGTAAACAGGCCCTAAGTATTGTTTGTTTGTTAATTATTAAACGTTAAATTTTCGGTAAACAGACCTTAGGATCGTTTTGTAAATGGGGATGAGAAATGATGGAATAGAGAATGGGAGTGGTAATACATAAAATAAGTCCATGTTTGATATAAATTGTGTGAATAAGACATAAATTACATAAATACCCTAAAATTATTCTTCACTCTCTTTCCATTAACGGCAAATTTGTCATTTTACTACCTCATTTTGTTTCGACCCTTAACCTACCCCTGGGTGTGTTTGGTAGGTGGGAATAAGTTAAAGGTGTGGGAAATTGGAATGGACTAATAATCTCAATACCCCTTATTCTCTTGTTTGGAGAGTTGGAATCTATAACCCTCTAAATATGGCTTAGCAATTGATGTGCTTTACTGTTGCACAGACAGTAAAATTACTGTTTTGTTTTATTGTTAATATGTTTCCTTTTTTTTTTTCCTATCCAAAAAATAGAGGCGATGAGAGTGGGATTATTGGGTGTGTTATTCCCACCATTTCAATACTTGGGGTGGGGGAGGGGAGGTATAAAATTAGAGGCAAAACGATAAATTTGTCATTAATAAAAAGAAGAGTGGAGAACTAGAGATTATTTGTAGGGGGATTTTAAGTAATTACATAATTTATTCTCAAAATTATTCTCATCTATAGAAATTGAGATTGTTTTTTATCCCCACCCATTTATTCACATTTCCACTCTCACCCTCTATTCCTGAAGTTCTATTCCTACTTGTCAAATGCCCCGTCTAGATATTAAATGGTGGAAACACAAGCCTTATTATTCCCACCCCCATTCCAAACTTTCTATATTCCATTCTTATGTACCAAACATGGCGTTGATGCCATTTGGGATTTATAATCCCATTCCCACCCCCATAATCCCACATACCAACCAAACACCCCCTCTAGGCAATTTCTCAAATTAACCTGACCTTATAAAAATCTCACAAAAAACCTAACCTATTAGTTACTATCATTTTCCCCCATACTCCTTGGGCGAATCTACAACTTTAAGTTACTTTATTTAATTACAGCTTTACTCTCATTAATGCTTCATTAGCACCTCCTCCATCCATCACCACTAGGGGTGTGCAAGAAAACTCGGTTTAGAAACCCGGCTCGATACCTGCACTACCCGGTGTAAAAATCGGGTAATTTGAAGTGAAAATTGCTGTTTGGGTCGGATACCCGGTCGGTGCACCGGGTACGAGTAATAAACTAGGCAAAGCGAGTACCCAATACCGAACTTGAAAAAAATATATATATAATAAATCAGTTTTTTTATGGCTATTTTTAATTTTAATTGTCTAACTTATTTTATTACCCAAACTCCAAAAACTCTACAAAAATTCCTATCTTTCTCTACCTCTCTTAGACTCCAGGGTTTCCCTTTCCTCTATTTTTCTCTCTAAATTTTTTTCTGATTCTGCTTTTTTTTTTTTCTGTTTTTTTAAATTTTTTTCTGTTTTGTTTTTCTGATTCTGTTTTTCCTGTTTTTATTTTTTTTGTTCTGTTTTATTTTTTGTTTTATTTTTTTGTGTTCTCTTTTTTTTTTTGTTGTTTGTAATTTTTTTCCTTTATATTATGTTTTCTGTTTTAATTTTTTCTGTTTTTTTGTTTTTAATTTTTTGTATTTCTGATTTATTTTCTGGGATGTGTAAGCATTAATGGAGACAAATTTTGTATGCAATTTATGAGTGAAGAAACCCCAAGGGCAGTGATTTTTTCAGAGAAAAGAAAGAAAAATTGAATGACAACCTTTAGCTATTACAGGAGTGAGAAGGAGATGAATGACTGGGAGCTTTAGCTATTGAAGCAATTGAAGAGTTTGATATAGGTAAGCAAAGTTAGAGTGAAAGATAAGGGGGAAATGGGAGTTAAAAAACGTAAATGGGAAATTAGTTGAAAGAAATAATAGAGGGGCATTGAAGTAATATCATTATAACAAATAAGGGAGGGACACAGTAAAGCATGGGCGCAATTGCCTTTTTTTTTTTTTTTTTTTTTTTTTTGTGGTTGGTAGTGCTACCAGCATGGATGAAATATAATAGGTAGGTTTATAACCAAAAGTTTTAACAGGTAGTTGTTCTTAAAAAGTGACATTTAATAGGGAGTTTTGAACAATTTTGGCTAATAGAAAAGAGTAAATTTTTAAATTTGAAGAGAACAAAGACTAAATCCCTACAGTTTTCAAGCTAAAATGAACTCTACTCTTTAAACTCATTAGTTGACAAGTACCATTATTTTCAAGGACACAAATAGGTAATATTGATGAATTCACAGTTCAAAAAACTAGCTGTGAAATGAGGATGGAAAATTGGACACATAATTTTCACCTGGCAACATTCAAATTTAGTATTAGCCTGATATAGATGAAGAGAACCGTAGAGAAAGGCAGACTTAAAAGGTGAGAGAAATGCATACATATCATGCCTACAAAAAAATACGAAGTATTAGAAAAATAATACCTCAAGATGGATTGGCCATAGAATTTGGTCAGCACCACGTCCCATCAATCTCACTCCATCCTCTATCTGCTTCCCTATAGCTCCAGTGTCCTGTTGTAGACAATAAAGTTTGCATTGTAAAGCCAATAAAGTTTACCAAAAAAAAAAAATACTACTATCTATGATCAAATCATCACATGCATTAATATAAAGGTAATGTTATATGCAGCCAGGTTGCACATAAGGATTCATTCAAAAAGGAAAAAAATTGGGAATTTATGCCAAAGTCACATATTTAAATAAGTGTAGTAAATGATTATCAATAATTGGGAATTTATATAGAATATAGCTTTCACCTAAATATTATTATGGAGTATTAAAAAAGGCAAACCTTGAGAGTCTTCATTGTGATCAACTCAGAAGAATCAATTTTTCCCATATTTATGAGCTTTGCAATCTTGCCCAACCCTACTGGCTGCAATGGATACCAGAAATGATTACAACAGAACAATCAGGAATTGACAGAATCATCACAAACAAAATAAGTATTCATAATTTCAAGGAAAAATAAAATCAGCTAACATATCTTCCTAATATTAAATATCATACAGCAAAGAAGAAAAATAAGGAATCTATGGCAAATACCAGTAAAAATTATTAATAAACGCCAATTTTCTACGTGGTGCCTCTGCAATATCCACTTTTCTACACTGTACCCTCTCAAATCAAAAAGTCTACATGGTGCCCTTGAGATAAATTAAAGTTTTACGTGGTGTTCCTCCTGTCAAACAACCGTTAAGTTTGCTTTTATCTTAATGTTTTGAAAGCTCAATGATTTTTAGCAGTACAGTTGAACAGGTGAACCTTTCTCCTCCAAATTCCAATCCTACTTGGCCATCTTTGCTCCCATCATTTCATTTCTTCTTCTCTATGGCCACGCCCAAAAAAAAGCTTCAGTTGTTTGCTTAACTGATAAAAATAAGGAGCATGAGACTAACTTTAGGGTGGTTTGCTTGGGTGATTTCTTGGTGGTGGTGGTGGTAGTTGAACATGGAGGTGATGAGAGAAAGATGGGAAATGGAGCGAAGGATAAGATGATGGGAGGTGAAAGGTTGACGATGAAGTTAAACGACATTAGTTATAAATTGCAAGCAAGGGCACCATGGAGAGATTAATTTACCTCACGGGTACAACATAGAAAAACCAATAAAAATAAAAATAAAAACTAAGCATTCAATGAACAACATGCAAGACATGTCAACTATGAAAAATAACAATTATGAACAAATCATTGAGCTTTAGAAAGTCTATGTTACAAGAAATCTTCATTTTAGCTCAGACTTCAGATTCATTGTTGCATAGTTAAATTTTGATGCTTTATACAAGACCAATAGCATGTGAAGATTTCACAAAATAGCCATATCGAACACTTTGGACACGTACCCATGTGGGTATGCGTTTGATACAAGTAATCTATAACCGATAACATAAATTAATCTCCTCCACTTCTTAACTTTTCAAAAAGTAACAGAGAACATCACGCTTTTAAGTTTTCAAAACCCATCACCAGAATCATAGTCAAGTCAAAGCCTTAATCCCAAAAAGATGGGTTTGACTGCATCAACTAATTTTTTGTACCCCGTATGATCATCCACGAAAATCTTTTTCCCCCATTCATTTGTATCGAATACAAAGTAAGGTTGTAAACTCATTTTCATCATGTCCTTTTGAAAATTCCTTCTATCCATGTCATCCTCCCCCCCCCCCCCCCCCCCACACACACACACACACACACATATTCCTCACAAGAGATTGTTATAATCTCAACCTCTAACCCATAATAGAGGCACAAGAAGATCTCAATAGTTAGCGATTGAGGACGAATTAATCGTCAAAGTTCACATAAGCGACTTCAGATATATCATAACTGTAGATCATCACCTTTCAAAATCAGATCAAGAGTAAAATCCTACAGAGAGACCGGCCATGTAGCTTGCACAGGTTCACTGTCTGGCATCATTCATGTTACTTTGTGATGTTGACTATTGCAGCTGGAATGAGCAACCATGTGCAACCTATGTAGGTAGGTGAAATGACTTGTTGCCAACACGCAGCAAGATCAAATGTCATTAAACTCCCTCCTCACAAGTCATAGCTCAATATATGTCATGCCAACAGTTAATGAGCCACATAGCAAACAATGTTGAGTAAGGTTAAGATAGCTCCATCCTATAAATAATAGTTAATGAGCCACATAGCAAACAATGTTGAGTAAGGTTAAGATAGCTCCATCCTATAAATAATAGTTAATGAGCCACATAACAAACAATGTTAAGTAGGTACCAAACTTCTCATCTTCTACAATCACAACCTAAAACAGTTCCACTCAACAATTGATCTCGATGTAGCTTTACTGCTTACATGCTTCAATCTATATCTCATTCATGAGTTTTGCTTGTCCAAACTACCAAACTCATTCTCAAACAATGTTACATCTAAATTATGTTTGTTTGAGAATGAGTTTGTCTTGCAAAAATGCACCACAATAACCACCGAAAAATAAAGACTTGGTCAAGGGAGAGAGATTGTGGGTGAAATTGTGGCAGCTTGCTTGGAATATGCTCGTCAATTTGAAACCAAGAAGATGTATAAGAGGGGTAAAAAGCAAAACAAGGACGATTATCTCTTGGCTCTTCATCACAACTCATAAAGCTCCATTTGACATAGGAGATTGCATATGGCTCTTCTGGGAAGCTCAAAAGGTCTACAATAACTTGTAAGGAAAGGTCACCAATACGGGAGGCGGACCGTTTTAAGTATGCAGTTGTGGCGTATCCCCTTCTCTTAAAGTTGAGGCCAAGTGAAATCCCTTGTAGTCAAGGCTATTAAGGTGTTATCATCAAATTAATTCAAACAAAATTCCAACAACCAATTTAGAACCTTATTAGTGTTTATGAGTGAATAAGTTCAATCCTTAGCCTTCACAATCACATCCAGTATGTCTTTCAAACAATGTGCCAATCGGAGATGTACTTTAATTAGTTAATTAAAATAGCAAAAAGAATGATTTTTGGAGATTTTATTGAAGAAAAAAAAATCATGTGCGCGGGGAGATTTAGGCTTTATTTGAACAAATTAAGTGTTCAAATTACTGGAAATTATGAAGGTCTAAGGTCCTGTTCTTCTCGTCTTATTTTTACTTATTTTCAGCAAAAATAAGTTCAGTTGAGCAAAAATCAGTTTCAATCATTGTTAATGATTTCAGCAAAAATAAGTTCAGATAAGCAAAAATAAGTTAAGGAGAACAGGGCCTAAGTGGATGAAAAAAAAGTAGAGATTTGATGGAAAGAAGAAGAAGAGAGAGATCGACTGGTTTTGTATTTCTTTTTATGTTTGAGGAAGGAAACATCATTTGTTTCCACAAACTTAAGCTTGGAAGCAATTTAATGGAAACGGTTATCGCTGGGTAACAACTTTTACTATTTTTTCCTCTAGCCAACACACTATAAGAGAATTGTTTTATTGAATCCGTTTCCAAAAGCTTAAACCAAATACCCCCCTAAGGCAAATGCTTTGTTGAATCCATTTCCTACCCAGCAAATTCTCATATCAAACACCCCCTCAATCTATTCATTCAATTCAATCAAATAAAAACAAAAAACAAAAACAGTAGTTCACACCTGAAAAGTAAGAGTAAATGGGTTATGAAAGCCACGTTTGGGGAGGCGACGGCGTAACGGGGTTTGACCACCTTCGAACCCACACTTATGGGTACCACGAGCTTTCTGACCCTTATGACCACGACCAGAAGTCTTACCTAAACCAGAACCAATACCGCGACCTTTTCTTTTCTTCTGTTTAGTAGAACCTGGGTTATTTCTTAGATCATTAAGCATTAGTAAACTACAGTATTGTCTTAACCATAATGATGCCACATTTGATGATGATGATGATGATTTGTTGAATTGTTGTGAGATTAGTGATTGTAGTGGGGAAATTGGGTGTGGAATTTTGGGTTTGATTGAGGTGGAGGAGATTATGGAAGTGACTTTTCTCAGCATTTTTTTTTTTTTTTTTTTTTTTTTTTTTTTTGTTGTTGGGGTTTGAGATTTAGGGGTTTTGAAGAGGGGTTAGTTGATGAGGGGGACTGAGTTTCGAAACGAGTAATGGCAGATTGGCACTATGCTCTGAGTTTGAAACAGCTCAATTGAACCGAAAGTTTTTGGTAGAGATTAGTGATTTTTAACTATAGATTATTAACTATTGTTGATTCTTCACAATGATTATTTACTATAAGTTTACTATGATTATTAATTTTTAACTTCTCCGTACGATTTTTATAGACTAATTATGACTATTGATTTTTAAATATCGATTATTAATGATTTTTTAATAGTGGAATAATGACATACTGAACTGATTGAAGCTGAACTGAACTGAAAGTTTTTTTATGAAGGATTAATGTATAGCAAAATAAAAGAAGAGTTGAGCTGAACTGAACTTAATGGAGCTGAGCTGAACTGAACGGATTTTAAGCTAAAGTAAACAAGCCCATAGTGATGATTTTGATAATAATACACTAATAACTATGAAACAAAAAAATATGTTTAGTTATTGGTAGTTTATATTTTATGAAATAAAAATAAGTAATACATTTTCATATTTTTGTGAAAGGTAAAATCCAATTATGTGGTGTAATAATATTTTGTGAATGATATTTTGCTTATATTTTTGTTTCATTTCTAAAATGGTAGTTTCATAATTTTTTCCTTCAAAATTATAAACTAATAGATATATATATATACATATAAAAAAATGATGATTAATGTTTCAAAAATAAATTATGAGCACTCTAATAATATTGTAAACAAAATAAAGTCAAGTACAAAATAACACCAGTAAAAATAATACACATCAATAACATTATGAACTATATAAATCTAAGTACAAAATAATGATAATATTATGAACAAAAATATTACGAAGTATGGAAAAAAACATTATGTATATAATATACATTATATATATATGACCAAATAAATTACCAAAATAAAAGGAGAGCCGAATTGAACCGAACTGACTGGAGCCGAATTGAACCGAACTGATTGGAGCCCAATTGAACCGAACTGATTGGAGCTGAATTGAACAGAACTGAAATTAAGCTGAAGTAAACAGGCCCTAAGTATTTGTTTGTTTGTTATATTATTTAAACCGTTAAATTTTCGGTAAACAGACCTTAGGATCGTTTTGTAAATGGGGATGAGAATTGATGGAATAGAGAATGGGAGTGGTAATACATAAAATAAGTCCATGTTTGATATAAATTGTGAATAAGACATATAATTACATAAATACCCCTAAAATTATTCTTCACTCTTCTTTTCCATTAACGGCAAATTTGTCATTTTACTACCTCATTTTGTTTCGACCCTTATTACCTACCCCTGGGTGTGTTTGGTAGGTGGGAATAAGTTAAAGGTGTGGGAAATTGGGAATGAGACTAATAATCTCAATACCCCTTATTCTCTTGTTTGGAGAGTTGGAATCTATAACCCTCTAAATATGGCTTAGCAAATTGATGTTGCTTTACTGTTGCACAGCACAGTAAAATTACTGTTTTGTTTTTATTTGTTAATATGTTTCCTTTTTTTTTTTCCTACTTCCAAAAAAATAGAGGCGATGAGAGTGGGATTATTGGGTGTGTTATTCCCACCATTTCAATACTTGGGGTGGGGGAGGGGAGGTATAAAATTAGAGGCAAAACGATAAATTTGTCATTAATAAAAAGAAGAGTGGAGAACTAGAGATTATTTGTAGGGGTATTTTAAGTAATTACATAATTTATTCTCAAATCTATTCTCTATCTATAGAAATTGAGATTGTTTTTTTATCCCCACCCATTTATTCACATTTCCACTCTCACCCTCTATTCCTGAAGTTCTATTCCTACTTGTCAAATGCCCCGTCTAGATATTAAAATGGTGGAAACACAAGCCTTATTATTCCCACTCCCATTCCAAACTCTTCTATATTCCATTCTTATGTACCAAACATGGGCTTTGATGCCATTTGGGATTTATAATCCCATTCCCACCCCCATAATCCCACATACCAACCAAACACCCCCTCTAGGCAATTTTCTCAAATTAACCTGACCTTATAAAAATCTCACAAAAAACCTAACCTATTAGTTACTATCATTTTCCCCCATTACTCCTTGGTCGAATCTACAACTTTAAGTTACTTTTATTTAATTACCAGCTTTACTCCTCATTAATGCTTCATTAGCACCTCCTCCATCCATCACCACTAGGGGTGTGCAAGAAAACTCGGTTTAGAAAACCCGGCTCGATACCTGCACTACCCGGTGTAAAAATTCGGGTAATTTGAAGTGAAAATTGCTGTTTTGCGGGTCGGATACCCGGTCCGGTGCGAACCGGGTACGAGTAATAAACTAGGCAAAGCGAGTACCCAATACCCGAACTTGAAAAAAATATATATATAATAAATCAGTTTTTTTATGGCTATTTTTTAATTTTTAATTGTCTAACTTATTTTATTTACCCAAACTCCAAAAACTCTACAAAATTCCTATCTTTCTCTACCTCTCTTAGACTCCAGGGTTTCCCTTTCTCCTCTAATTTTTCTCCTCTAAATTTTTTTTTCTGATTCTGCCTTTTTTTTTTTCTGTTTTTTTAAATTTTTTTCTGTTTTGTTTTTTCTGATTCTGTTTTTTTCCTGTTTTTATTTTTTTTGTTCTGTTTTATTTTTCTGTTTTTATTTTTTTGTGTTTCTATTTTTTTTTTTTGTGTTTTTAATTTTTTTCCCTTTTTATATTATGTTTTCTGTTTTTAATTTTTTCTGTTTTTTGTTTTTAATTTTTTGTATTTCTGATTTATTTTCTGTTTCTGTTTTTTTTTTTTCCTGTTTTTAATTTTTGTTGTTTTGTTTTATTTTCTGTTTTTTGCCTTGAAGACTTGAAAACTTGTAATAGACTTTATTATTATTATTTTTGCTTCGGAAACATTAGACTTGTAAGTTGTAATGACTTGTATTATCGATTCATTGTATATTCATATCTAGATTAAAGATATGAATGTCTTGGTTACTTACTTACTTGAATGACGAAGTGATAAACAAGTGTATGAAGTTAGTTTAAAATGTTTAGTTGTTTACATCTTTAGTGAAAAATAAAAGATACAAGGACAAACTAGACAATAGAACTACGAGTACCCGCATATCCGACTCGGGTATTTCAGGTGCCCGAAATTTTCGGACAACGCACGGGCACTAAAAATAACTACCCGCACTTTCGGGTACCCGGATATGCACACCCCTAATCACCACCTATCAACCCACTACAATACAACCCACTCACCACCCAGCTAGTTGCCCCTCCCTACGCATCGCCGTTTTTCGTTATCGCTATCTCATCATTCGATGTCCCTCCATTTCCTTCAAACATCACTATCTCACACGTAAAACCCTAGAAACCCCTCCCCCGCCACCACATAATTTAAGCCTTACAATCCCCTCTTTGTGCTTGGGAAATTGATGAACAAGCTTCAAAAAATTAAGAAATATGTTTTTTTTTTTAAATTTACTTAAATAGATTATCAAATCTCGATTAATACTAATTCGTATAAATTTTCTTAATAATTTTGTAAGATTTTAAGTGTAACTAAAAACTGACGAGTACAATAAGGCCATTTTAAGTTTGTCGGAATTTTTGTATTATAATCTGAACCTTTTCTAATTAATTTGATTTTTTTTATTTGATCTAAACTAGCCTTATTTTAGTTATTTTTTATTCTTAATATTTCTGACCTTAGCTAAACTTTTCCGATTTGATATGAATTATTTTTTTTACATTTATTTGTTTTTAAAATAAGTACTAAGACACTGTTCTCCTCATCTTATTTTTACTTATTTTCAGTAAAAATAAGTTTCGTTCAACAAAAATCAGTTGCGATCGGATCGTTAATGATTTCATCAAAAAATAGTTGAAATAAAGAAAAATAAATGCATGTAATAAAAATAACTTTAGATCATCAAAACAAAAATAAATTTAGTTCTAAAAAAACAAAAATAAGTTGATGAGAACATATGCGGGTTGAACATAAATAGAAAATCCCAATTGAATTTCGTAACCTTTGAAAACACTCCCTAAAACCCCTAAAACAGTAAAACTCAATCGATCAAACATCCTCTCTCCATTTCCATTTCCATTTCCATTAATGGCATCATCATCATCAAACCTCCTAAAAACCACCATCAAATCACTCACCTCCAAAACCCTCAAAACCCTAACTCACCGTCGCACACTCACCACCGTCGCCACCGCAACCACCACCACCACCAACACCACCACCAGCACCGATGAAGAATCCGACGCATTCACCTTCTCCTCCTCCTCTTCAGACGACAACAACAACGCAATTCACTTAAAATCATCAAAAACCAAAACAACATCATCATCATCATCATCAGTGACAATGCCAATGTCGTTCATGACAGGGTCAATTGTTGGTAAAAGATTCTACAATCAAGTAACGACACGTGTAACTGATGATGGAAATGGTTGGAGTGTAATGTTGGATTATCGTACTCTTAAAACTCCTTCTAAACGTCCTCTTAAACTTCCTACTGCTTCTCTTGCTAAGGCTATTGCTGCTGAGTGGGATTATCAGGTTTTTTCTTATTCGCTTTTTTTTTTTTTTTTTTTTTTTTTTTTAAAAAAAAAACNATTAAAAAAAAATCGTCGAATTTGTATAGTTTCCTAAATGGTGATCATGTTTGAGTTTGAGTTTGAGTTTCGTAAATGATTTTTCATTTTTTATTTGGGTTTTTGTATAATTTGATTAGAATGGTGTAGTGTAAAATGTTAATATTGCGGTTGTTGAAAGCCAATTTATTATTATGGAATTAGAGATGTCAACCCCTCACACATTCACCCAATCTGAATCTGACTCGATTCGGCCCACTTATCTTCTGTAGTAAACAGTTTTTGTTAAGAACGACTTGTAATCTAACTCGAACATGACCCATTGACCTGAATTGACTGGTGTAGGTGCTTATGTTTGCAAGTCTCTTTTTGAGCTTGGTTGCGAATTGGATAAATGAGAATTGATGTTAATTGGTTGCGAATTGTATATAAAAGAATATATGTAAATGGGAAGTTTGTTATCACTTATCAGTGATTGTGTTTTTTGTACTTCTCCTTTGGAGCTTGGCTATGAGCTTATGAATAGGGTATATGAATTCATATTAAACTCATTTGTTAGTTTGCATTATTTTATATGAAAAAGAAGTTGTTCTTTTGTTAATGGGAAATGTGATCAGTTTCGTAAATTTCTTTTGGAGCATTGTGTTTTGAATTGGTTATTATGTTTATCCTTTTCTTTTGCTGCTTACAGCGGCGTGCATGTTTATATGTAAAAAAATTTTGTAAATGGGCAATGAAATTTTGGTGATTATTGGTAGAAGTCTCTTTTGGGAATTTGACTACAAAATGGGAGTTCAAGTGATTATGTTATTTTTTGTAGGATACGGAATAAATTTTCTGTTGTAGGTAATGTTTGAAGTTACATACTTACATTGTTGCGCTTTTGGCTAAATGTAACTTTATTTTCTCTTTGTAAATTTTTTGTTTTTGATTGTCATACGACTATGCTTCATGTAAGTGCGATGTTGGAGTTGATGTTAATTCAACTGAGTTTTGTTGTTAATTGAATCTAGATTTTGTTTGGCTTTATTTGTAGCAAACAGATGGAATAAGACCCTTCACAATGCCACTGATGAAGATTGCTTGCACTGCATTGGAGCGAGTTCCTATTGTTCGCCCGAAAATAATTGATAATCTAATGAGCAAATTCAATCAAGACTTGGTTTTTTGTCGTGCTCCAAAGGACAATGATTTAACCAGCGGTGTTTATGGTATGGTTTGTCATGCTGAGCATCCTTTAATAGTGGTTCTGACTTTTCTTTCCTTTTTCCCTATCCTACTCTAATGCTTAGATGTTATATATTTCCTTTCTTGCGCTGAAGCTTGTATGTGATGCATGGTATGACTTATAAGTGCTCTTTTTCTGAAGGCTGGCAATCGGTGGTTGTGAAATTGAAGAACCACATTAGTACAATATTGCTAATGAAACAGCAAAGCATTGTATAGATAAGATAGATGCTAAGACTTGCTTTCTTCCTTTATGCGAAAAGGCAAGGGACGCTGCAAAAGTGATGAACTATTATGAATGACGTGAACACAGAGCTAATAGGATCACTTTGGTTTAGTAGTATGTGTTCATTAGATAGAGATGCATTCATGTGCATGTAAAACATGATAATATTGCTTATTTGATTGATTATTAACTTTTCTCAGTATGAAATAATCTATCACTCCACAGATTTCGTTTGGAATCAAGTTGATTTGTTCGCTTACCTTTTTTGACTATGTAGTAGTGTTACTTTGTATTGATTATTTTCAGTGAACTGGTAGTATAAGCCTTTTTCATGATGTTTTATAAAATCATTTTTTGTTGCTTAGATGTGTTAATATGCTAAACTTCTGAATGCCATTGAAATAGAGTTTCTCTGATTAGTTTTTCCATTTTTGCTGAAACGCCATCTCTTCATCGTGTTGAAACCAATCTTTGAGGTTGAAGCTAAGCCAATAAAAGATTGTGCAAGGCTTAAAACCATTTCCTGATAAGGCCATAATTTGTAACAAAGTATAAAACAGCTCAAGGCGCGCTGCAGCAATGAAAGTCTTTGAGTCTAGGCGCTAGGCAAAGTTATGAAACACACTTAATTAAACTAAAAACACCTTTTTGTGTAGAAGAGGTTGATGTGTGCCTTTTTTGTGCGCCTCTATGTAAACCCTATAGAGTTGCTTGGCCCCTATTGCCTTGCTCTTCAATGCCTAGGTTTGTCTTCATGTACACCAGTTTGGAACCTGGTCTATTTTTGAATTTTTTCTTAGGTTTCTAGTGTATAAGGCTTTTGTCCTGAAATTAAAGTGAATGTGTAATCGACTAACATAGGAAGGGCAATATTGGTAGTCTAGTATTAATAGGTTATACTCTAGCTTTAGTATAAATAAGGAGAGGTGGAAAAGGAAAAGGAGAAGGAGAGGAGAAATTTGTTAGGGAATCCTTGAGAGAGTTATGGCCTAAAGCCATTTTTAGAGGGTGATAACCTAAAGTTATCGAGAGAGTGATAACCTTAAGCTATTAATCTATCATTTGTACTTTCTTTTGTCATCATCAATCAAAAATATCACTTTTCTACCATTTTTAGTTGCAAATTATTGCCATACATAATTTGGAAATTTTAGTATTCTTATCCATTTACTATTTTAGCTAGTCCGTCCAAGTCAGTGCATTACAGAATGCTGAGTAATATTGTTTCAAATTATATTAATAATAGTTATGTGGAATGTTGATCATGTAATCACTAGTCGTCTAGTCACTTAAACTTTTTAAGTTTGTCATCAAATCATGGATTTTTAGTAATTGTCTATTCTGTGAACTGCCAAGCAATTTTGTGACTACCTTTGTGTTGTTGTGGCTTGTTATATCTGTGACCTGTTGATGTTGGTGTATATGGAGCATTTTGAATTGCTTATACCACTATTCATCATATTTACTCTCAAAACCTCTGCAGAAAAGCAAGTTGAAAAGATAGATCCGCTACTTAAATGGCTGGAGTCTGAATTTGGCTTCAAGCCTGTAGTGTACTCCAGTTTTTTTGGTGGCAAGCAAGATGAAGGTCTTGTAAAAGGCGTAGAAAGTGTATTAAAGAAAGCAGATGACTGTGAACTAGCTGCCATTGATGCACTGACAGCAGCATCACACTCTTTAATTATTTCTATTGCCATCTTTCGTGGTAGATTGCAAATTGAAGAGGCTATTGAGTTGATTCGTCTAGAAGAAGATTTGCAGGTTACTGTCAATCCCCCTCTCATATTACATGACTTGTTGTATAGATGATATTTATCTATTTCTATTATTTTAAAA
The DNA here is from genome assembly GCA_016808085.1 of Suaeda aralocaspica. Taxonomy (NCBI): domain Eukaryota; kingdom Viridiplantae; phylum Streptophyta; class Magnoliopsida; order Caryophyllales; family Amaranthaceae; genus Suaeda; species Suaeda aralocaspica. The sequence goes on along the minus strand of PYUH01000036.1, from coordinate 9,344,155 downwards.
AATCTATTCTGTAAAAGAGAAGTTTTCCAAGACTGGCCTGTGTAAATGATGTTTCATCTGTCAGGTGGACAAATGGGGTCTAGTTGAAGGTGGTCATGATGTTGATATTGCGGATCTGAAGGTCCAGATTGCTTCGGCTGCTGTGTTCCTGGGATTAACAAGAAGGGCTTAACTATTTGCGATTTTAGATATTTGATGTTAATTGGAGCATTATCACGAGTACCTCGTGTATCATTCAATTTTGTATGCTCTGGTGAGAGCTGTATTGGATTAACAGTAACGATCTTGTGGAGCTTTATATAGAGTTTGTAACCTTTGCTGATGATGTAATATTCTGCTTCGGCATCTCCACACAAAAAGTGGCATGTACTTCAGCTTATTATGATACACTAAAGTAACATTTTAGGTGTTACTTACCTTGCAAATTGCAATATATCTGTACTACATAAACATCTAATATTTCCTCTTTGGGGTGTTGCAAGTTGTAACTGGTTGCTTCTTAATAATCTAAAGACAACACCAGCCTCTACACAGAAAATAAAATTAAATACAGTATTAAGGATCTTCATTGCAGCACTGCACACAAACCGGCGTTTGTTTGATGACACAATAACAGCATGTGGTATCACAATCGTTGTTGCAACCTGTTGCATTATGTAAGCTTTGAGCACAAGTGAAATTTCCAATTAAAAAGTTCGGAAGTCACTGATTAACATAGGGTTACTTTTATTTACCTGTGACTGTAATGACGTATTTAGTTGTTAGTTCCTGTGGTTTCAACACAAATGGAAGACGGTTGGTTGCCACGGCAACATCTAAACTCTGAAATACGAGAACAAAGATGCAGTAAGCTATTATCGGTATAAGTTGCCTCATAACGTATGAAAGTTTGCTTATTGTTGGAATGCCTTGTGCTAGAGAATCTGCCTAAAGGATCCATCACAGATTTCTCTTATAATGGTGTGTCTTTAGTACTTTATTTCAACAACAGGACTCAAAACATATGAAATGGTTTATTAACTAACGCTGCTTCTTTTTATTTTACTAAGAAGTGGTTACTACTTACTAATAGTGGGGTTTTTTTTACTATATAAAAAAAAATCATGCTCATTACATGACAATATTTGCTGCTTGACTGCTAATAATTAGCGACAAGCAATAATTTCAAGTGCAGCAAAGTTTTTTGTTTACAGGATCACTCAATGTGAACCTCATACCTGAATCTTAATAAAGGGAGGGAAAATATAACTAGTTTACTAGAAGCAAATAGATCAAACTGAGTTGGAAAACTCAAATGAAACTTGCAATTACCGAGTAAACTATATTTTGTATTCTGTACTCGTAAAAGCTAATATCACATAGGTAAAACGACAATTCATCAATCTCAAAATGTTAATTTCACTATCCAAAAAGAGGCACCCAAAAGAAGCCAAGATTCTAAAACGAATTGTGCAACAGATTCACAAAGCAAGAGGCAATGTAGTGACTAGTGTAAATCAATTTTCCATTGCATAAATTGCATCTTCTTCACTGAATGTAAATACTTGAGTAAACTGGACATTCTCTTCTCCAACACATGATACATTGATTTCAGTATCTGTTAGTAGGCGTTATTCAAAGCGTAAGACTGCTGTTCACAGTCATTCCATTGTGGAGCTGGACAACTGGAGGATGAATACTGATCAACAACCTTATAACTTTATAAGCGCTCACTCCTGATAAGACATTTGAATCCCATGACGCTTGAAAAATTCTCTAAATCCATACGCACTGACGTCATAATTGAACTGCAAATGCATTTTAGAAGTTGACATCAGATATAATTACATAAAGCCTTAAGAAGAAAACATGAATTTGGAAACACTCTTAGCGAATTGAAGACACAAGAAACAAGAGCATACTGGCAAAACTTTCACTGAGTACTTTGTCACATTTGGATCAGCAACTCTTCCCTGGGCAGCTGCCTGCAAGAAAGGAAGACAAAAGGTTGGTCTCTAGGAGATGGCATACTGAAACTAGTACAGAGCAGTGAGCAATAAGTGTCCACAGAGTTTATTCAAAAGTATTAAGGAAAAGCCGTGATCCTTAAGAGCTTAATTCAATGCCTGTAAAAATTAAAACAACCAAGAAGTTCATAGATGTCTTTACTATTAGATGACCAAGACATACTTGCTCTGGGGTATGAAAAATTTCAACAAATGGGTATTCCTTCCTTTGCCGTGTAATGCAAAATCCTGGATACTTCGGACACTCAACCTGAAAATTACATTAACATTCAAATTAGCACATTAAAAAGTGAAAACTACATACCCAAGAAATTTTGATGCAATGCAAGGTATCGTATCTAGGCTGCATCACCACATTGTAAAGATTTTACTACTTCTACAACCGCGGGACAAGGCTGCAAGTCTACAATGGCTACAAACCATCCGCAAACAGGAACCCACACAAAATGCATGCAGATCCCTCTATCTTATTCCTCTAATATGCCTAATATTCTGACATGAAAAACTTGACCATGATGTCCAGGTACTTTTCTTCTCTAGAGTTTTGCCTCTTGTCATGAAATAATAAGAGATGAGGAGCACATTTTCAAGCAGAAAAGGCAAAGTTCAGCAATATACATAAAACTGTAATGCTGTAGATCCAAATCTTAATTACATAATGAATAATGAAACCATTTTTATAAATTTGACAACTATAGATTAACTGACCTATGAAAACGACAGAATGGAGAAGAAACCTACTCTCATAAATTTGACATTAGGGTAAAACTCAGCTGCAGCTTCCTCCAACACTTTATCAAGGTGTCTTGTGTAATTTCCCCTACAAATATGACACAATTTATCGATATCAGAAGCATTGCAAAGGCAATAGGAGTTCTATGAAGCGGATAACGAATTTCAAAAGCAGCAAAGAGGGCAAAGGGTCTGTTAAAGCAACCAGCAGATTACCTAATAGTGAAAGCAACTACGACAGGGTAACCTTGGTGAAGTAGCTGGACAAATTGACGTTCTGATGTAAAATGTATTACACGTGACGGGCCTAAATCCTTCGGATAACCAGTGTAATACCTTCGGATTTCACAGGAAGTGACAAACCACATTAAGCACAAAACCTAATTCTAACAAAAAGACTCCAAAAGGAGATGTTAACTTACCTGCAAGTTTGACGAAGATTAATCATCATCCGATCAAAAACCGATGCCTCAGTCATCGTGACTGCTGATAGAAGATCAACTATCAAAGACAAATAGTGGCAAACTAAGTTAAAGATCAACCTTTCAAAATGGAAAAGGAAAAATTAACAAAGTTTCATATCACAATTTTACTAGATGACTAGACGTCTCTCATAAATTTTGCTCATATGTTCGAGGATAAATGAGAAATCAAATGCATAATTTTCTAGTAATGACAGTATTGATTATGGAGGCTCGGCCGCAAATGCTTGCCTCTAATTATCACTACAATCACACTATTTCCATTCACAAAAAACTAATTACAACCACAAATGAACAACAAAATCAATTCAACAATACTACATTAATTCAAAAATCTAATTTATTTATTTATTTAAATTAAAAAAAAAAAAAAAACAATAACCAGAAATTCAACAAAACTAATTATTAAAAACCCAAAAACAGAAATCACTAACAGGTTACCCCGAGTTACCAACTTACCATTCAACGGTTTTCAATTTTCATGTTAAAATTCCGAATAACTAAACCCTAAAACCCCATTTTATTTTCGAAAAAGAAAAATGGAAGAAATAAGTAGAATATAAAAATTTGGAAACAAATTGTAATGCTAAATGAATTAACTAGTAGTATGTAGGAAGAGAGTACAAGGAGAAGGAAGGCGTACCTTAAGAAAGAGGAGGGTGAGAGAATTAAAGGGGTGTTTGCGTATTTGGTATGAGTTTTGTATATCTCTACCACTTCAAAAACCAACAATTTATGTATTTACGGACACTGGGGGTGCTTAACAAGTTGGGTAGCTCGCGAGCAGGTTGAGTTTGACTCGATTAAAGTTCGATTAAAGTTCGACTCGAGCTTGCTCAAATGAGCTCAAAACTCGATAAGATACTATTATTTTGTAATTTATTTAGTGTTACCCTAGCAAAAAGAGCGTGATTAACAATTATTTTCAATTAATTTGTCTTCAAAATTGATAAATACTTTAACATTGAATCAAAATAAACTTTTCAACTATATCAAGAATAAAATTTGTAAAGAAAAGAAAATATAATCATTATAAAATTAGAAGCTAAGATAAATCGGTATTTTTAACGAGCAGTTCGTGAGCAACACGACTCGGCTCGAAATTTAACAAACACGAGTCAAGCAACCCGTAGCTCGTGATCGACTCGCTCGATAAGCACCCCTACGCACACCTCTCCCTGTCACATGATTAGGGATTAATATTACAATTCATGCGAAAGGGGAGAAGTGCAAAAATATTTTGAGAAGTACGGAAATCACCACCTATAACACGCTAAAAAATTCAAACTATTTTCAAATAACATATAATAAAATACTAATGCTAATTCAGGAAAACCTTAAGTATTACCGCCACCGTGATCACAGTTAAGGGTATTATCAAAGCAATTTCTACTTTAAAACAACTTTATGTCAGAATAAAACGCTTAAGGCCCTGTTCTTTTGGACTTAAATTTTTGACATTTCAGTTCAGTTCAGCTATTCAGTTTAATTCAGTTTAGTTCAGCTCAATTCAGTTCAGTCCAATTCAGTCCACTTCAGTTTAGTTCAACTCATCTCCATTATAATTACTACTTCATTTCAGTCCACTTCATTTCAGTTCAGTTCAGCTCAGCTCCGTTTTAGTCCAAAAGAACAGGGCTTAAGTCCAAAACCAAACCAAATACTTTACTATAAGTTGGAACCGAAACAACGGCCCATGGGAACAAACTTAATTTTGCAAACTTGAAAACCAACATTAGTCCATCAAACATTACAATAGTAGCAATTGTCATAAACGAGCAATAAAAGAAATACAACAAAACAAACAAACGAAGAAAGATAACCAGGAGCACTATTCACTCAATCCTAGCATGATTGACTATGCTCACATGTACCTGTTGCTTTCTCTTTATTCTAGACTTCTACTAGCCATCAAAATAGGTCGTAGTAGGGCCAAGACAAAGACAAGGCCATGCACACAAAGCACGTAATCAGCAGAGCTGATTATATAAATACTAAAGACTATGCGACACACTAGCATGGATAATCCTAAGCAAAAGCATAAACAAACACATAGTCTTATCTTTACCACAAACATGTGCCTATAGCATAGATTTACTTTACATTGAAATTCATTAACAATTAGGATTGGATTTTGCATCGAACGGGTTTTCTCCTTTAACAATCACCCTTTTGGGCACCAACTTGGGAGCAACTCTAAAAAGGTATTAACTACGCCACTTAGAGTGACGGAGTTCCAACGCATAGTAATAAATAAAGAGTACAACGTCTTGTACTTTGATTATGCATCATAGATTACTATTTCATACAACTCCCCTCATTGTACATACTCAAGGTATATATGTTTCAAGACTTTTGGCGAGAATCCTCTTTCACTTTACGTGGTTATCAATTTACTTACTCGATATGACCCACAAAACACATAGAACACATAATAAACATTAGACCTGTAAATCGTGTCGTGTCGTGTCATTTACTTAAATGAGTTGAATCACTCTAACCCTAACCCGAACGGTTTAATAAACGAGTCGTGTCATGCCAACCCATGTACTTAAATGGGTCAACACCCTTGACCCAAACCCGCTAATAACGGGTCGATTTCGTGTCGAGTTAGCGCGTCATGTCATTTTTTACATATTAAAGTAAAAAATTAGGGGAAATCGATCATGTCGTGTCGTGTCGACCAATTTACTCAAACGGGTTAAACCCCTTCAACTCTAACCCGACCTATTTATTGAATGGGTCGTGTCGTGTCAACCCGTGTAATTTAACGGGTTATATTCCTTGACCCAAACTCTTCAATAACAGGTCGTGCTCGTGTCGAGTTGGCGGGTCGTGTCACAAATTTACAATCCTAATTATAAACATGGCAACCATGAACACCATATTAATTATTTTGTTTAATAAGTGACCAAATTATTTACTTCTTACTTTCTTATTTATTTATCCTTCCTTGTTCACACATTAACTGTGAGTGGCTAACTTTTTGCTCATTAAACTCTTTGCTATTAAACATGTGAATAACATTCATTAAATACATTTCTTCTTGCTCAAGCTATTAAACAACATAATTTACTTTTTTCATCTCTATAATAGCGGAATGTAAATCATTAATCATAGTAGTCAAATCGATCATAAGCTTACCATGCATGTATCAACAATGATCATACAAGTCAACATAAGTCAACAAGAATCAATAACACTTTTTCAAAATATCATAAAGCTTTTAACATAAAACTTATGCATGTAAACTATGACTAGCATGATTTCTAAGCTCATGAAATATCTTTAGTACTTACGTATCTCGTATAATAGCGATGACCAGCCACTACTACTAGAAATCGCTTAACTCAAAGCTTCCTACAAAATACATATTCGAGACTAATTAAAACCCTCCTTTGACTAAATTTTACAATAACTCTAAACTAACTTTTAGTGTTGAAAAATCAACTAAAACATCTATTATATCATCTCTATTCAATTCCATACTTTACCCATTGATTTTCTTTTCTAAAAACCTTTGTTTCTATTAATTTTCCAAAAACGGCAGCTTTGTAAAATAACTTAAAAACTCTTTTAAACCTTTTTAAATTTCATAAATTGACCTCAAAACAAAATGTTAACATTCTAAGATCATCATATGATGATTTCATGCATTAGAAACATCTATAGAATTGACAAATTTGTTAAAAACTACCTTATAAAATGCAAAAGTTGAAAATAACTACCTTTTAAAAAAAAATATTTACTGAACTACTTTATAAATCTATTTTAGTCATTTGGCAATTGGCACTACCTTTAGCCACAATTTCTTTCATTTTTTAGGTTGTAATTTCTCATTTTCCAAATGTGGTTTAGTAAGTTTAGTGGGGCCTACAGCTGAAAAAGTGAATTCAAAGAAAAAAAAGTTAAATCACAGTCGAAAAATTGAATAAATTCCGGCGAAAAGTACTGCTAAATGACCAAAACATATATATATAAGATAGTTTCATAAATAAATTTTGTTAAAAGATAGTTATTTTTAACTGTTGGGTTTTACACGGTAGTTTTTGAAAATTTAGCCTAAAAAATACAATAGTTAATTAAAAAAAATTTAGAAATAGTCGAGGCTTTCTTACTAGAGTTGTTCGATTATATATAAACAAAAGTTGCACTCCACAATCAAAATTAGACAATGTAAAATTTAATTTAAGCATAAGGCACACCAAATATTAGTTGTAATTCCCAATTTGCTCTATTGTTAGTTTTTATCTCTTCTTTCCTCTCTAAATCATCATTTGTAATTATTATTTTTCTTTATTTTGTAGTTAACTAGTTGTCCTCATCATTATATTGATAATTCTCCTAACCTCGAACTTTTGGATCTTCCTCTTGCTTAATTGTTGATTTTCCTGCGACCATCTTTGATGTCGGTGAGTTTAATTTTTTTTTTCTTTTAATGTGTTACATGCATATGCATGCATTATATATTCATTCAAGCATATGTATTGAATTAAGTTTATACTAAGCCATCACACATTAACATACCTAGTTTCACCTTTTTCAAATATATTTTATACGAGTTGCAATAATGTTAACATTATTATCTATGCTTTATATTACTCCGTAATTGAACTTCGTCTACATTCATGTACAATTATTCAACTTTCACATATGTTTGTATCTTACTCCATTTGTTTGTAAATATTCGGTCATGTGAAATTTTATTTTGAAAAGAAAATAAAAAAATCAATTATATATATTAGATAGGATGATGCATAGTTTTTAGAATTATATTAATTTATTTTTGACAAATGAAATTTTAGAATGAAATTGGTAACTTGAATATATAATGGTACTAGTCATGTAAAAGGATAAATAAACGAAGATAATATCATCCATCTTAAATTTGGCAGCGGAAAACGAATCAACTTTATATATTAACATATACAAATAGATTAAGCTAAACCTTATGAATATTTGTATAAAAAATTTAAATTCAAGGTGTAGCTTTAACCAACTAACCTATCCCTCAATATTTAAGGACTAATGTTTCATGGATCTTATAATATTTTAATCATATTGATCCACTCATAGTAAAATACTACTTAATATATAGGATATGATGGTTGTCATTACTCATTATACACTTTCATTAGTAAATATTATAACCCATAGCTTGTTATTCATAGATGGAATAAATTTAGAATTGGTATGTTTATGAACTTACGTTGGTGTATCAGAATTTATTTAACATTAGTATTTTATATTTCAGCCAAACTTTGTTAGGTCATATATTTGCTAAATTCAACCTATTTGTTTTATCTAATTTAAGACCCAACGTTTTTGCAATAATGAGAATATCTTTTAGCAATGTAGATAAAGTATAATATCATGTTGAAAATTTTGTTAATGTTGAATAATATGTTCCTAGCAGCAGGCAGCTAATGCAAGAGGTAAACCATTACCTAAGTTTGGAGAATGGGATGTAAATAATCCAGCATCAGCTGAAGGTTTTACAGTAATCTTTAATAAAGCAAGAAACCAAAAGAAAACCAATGGCACCGCCATAGGCGGTGGCATGGGAGGTGGTCCTCAATGCCGTGATCAAGACATTAACCATGCCAATAATAATCATCGTAAACACCATCAACACGAACACAAACAAAAGTTAGATGACCAACAAAAGGAGCCAGTAAGTTACACTAATCAATCTTTTTACCACTTAATTATTTGGTCTTTTTATTAGGTGGTTCACTAATTTTTACTACGTACTATATATATATATATATATTATGTGTGTATGAATTTTAATTAAGCAATTCAAATTAGTAATTTAATTGAATTTAAATGTATGATTTTTTTTTTTCTAATTGCAGAAAAGGTGGTTGTGTTGTTTCGTTTCTCGGTGATGTTGCTGCACTAGTTACACTATTGAGTTATGGTACACACCCATTGATTATTAATTAGATTTGAGTTGACCGTACAACGCTAATGAAAAAAAAAAAAATTAGTGCGGAGTATTGTAATTTGTATGTGGTTTTTGACTTTTGAGGGCAATTTGTTTCTATGTATGTCCCTTAATTAATATAACTTACTACATATTACAAGATTTGGCTATAGAATATTTTGGTTAACCCATATGAGTTTCTTTCTCTATTTTAAATAGAAAGTTGATAGAGGCAAGTGGCAAAGCTATGCAAGGAATTTGGATTCTTTATTGGAGTTGCCCCTTATCAAAACCTTGACCACCTAAATTAATTTGCACAATATTTATTACATTTAGGCTTCGTTTGATAGAGCGTAAAACATTTTTCATGAAAAGTGTTTTCATCCCTTTTCCAATTTTACATTGTTTGGTACCCAAATGAATGTAAAATCATTTTCCACGGGAGTAAAGTTTTCCTTACAATGATGGGAAACCATTTTCCTTCTAAAATGGAAGGAAAACAATTTTCCTCCCATCCCCTTATACACTCTTTCCTCACTACATCTTTCAACTCCCTTCATTTTCCCTATATATTTTCATCACTTTTTTTACATGGAACCAAACAATGGAAAATTGTTTCCATGAAAATTGTTTTTAATGGAAAAACTATTTTTTATGAAAATCATTTTACATTGAAAATGTTTTACGCCCTACCAAACAGACCCTTATTTATATAAAGGCACAACTTGTGCGTCGAAAAATATGAAGAAACCACATCAATGTAATAGTTTTCTCAGACTGTTTTTTCAATGATTATGGGAATGCCGATGCGCAACGACGGTGTAATACAAAAACAACATTTTAGGGAGGGCCGAAATATAATTAGGCACCCTCTAAATAAAAGTGATTCGTATTTTTGGTTAAGTGTAAATATGACATTATAGAATTCATCTGAAATTAAATATAGTGTTCATATATCTGACATAAAGAAATGAATAAAAAACCAAAATATGATTTAATTATTTTTTTTAAAAAAAAATTGGGTATTCCCAAACAATGAGTAAATATATACAATAGTATTGGACAATGAAAATTGAAAATCATTGATCTATATTTAAGAGTTCTCAACAAATATTAGACGTGATTTTTATACATCACCAATACGCGTCGACGTTTACATAATTTTTTTACTGTTTTTCAGTTAGAAATGATGAATGGCTTTATTTATCTAAGAGTTATGAATTAAGGAGTCAAAGACACATAATCACCATTACATCATTTGTGGAGTTATACACTCCACTAATAGTATTAATGTCATAAATTGAACCTAGAATAATACAGTTCCTTACATCGTCATTTTCAATTATGCTCTAACATTCATGTGATAGAATTTCTTATGACTGAAACATTCCAAAAATAGCCAAGTTCTTCTTGCCCTTTTTGGTGAAGTAGTTAACAGCTTTGTTTGCATTCCTACATATCCCCCTAGTCCTGCTTCTTTGGGTAAAGGATGAAACGAAGCATAAAATCAATATTAACTAAAAGGAAACCTGGAAATTAATGAGGGTTCCTAATAATATGGCACTTTGTGAACTACTATTTTATGTGCTTAACAGATATAAAACTCAGTGGCACCATTGTAAGCTCTCTCCAAGCATGACTAAGCAGTTTAATTTCTCGTGTCAAAAAACCATTCATTCCTTCTTCCAAAACATCTAAGTTGCATAGACAAAGAAGATATTTCGAGACAAAAGTTTGAAACTAATCGTTTTTTTAGTGGAGGCCTTCTAGCCACACTTTTCAGTTCTAGTTCTAGACCATGGGGGGTTTTCAAGATGGTTAAAAATGAGGTGATTATCGGTGGGACCGGGTTCGGGTCAGGCTTGACGCATTAAAGAAGACCCGTTGATCAAACTCGTGCCCGACCAGGCCTAGGTTCGGGCCTAAACTTGTTGTCCAAAACCTTGAAAATATGGCGGGCTTTTCGAGTCTTTTTAGGCCAGGCCAAAAAAATTAACTAAATTTTTTTAATTTAGACCGCCAAAGCCTGCAGGAAAAGCGAAATAGTCGGAGTGTATTCGTGCCAGAAATGACATGTCCAAAACCCGCATCTTTTAGGCTTGGTTGTGGGTCGGGCTAAGTTTGATCAGCTCTAGTTAAAAAAATCCATAGCTGTAGACAATCTTTCAACATGTTCAATGGAGATTTAGGAATGTTGCAGAAGGAGAAGTTAGGGGAATGACCTTAAAATCTGTGGGCTAGAAATGAGTTAGTAGGAAAAGCTTCCATGAAATTGAGTAAGAGGGATAATTTGATTTTAGGAGTTGTAGGGAGATCGCAAATCCAGAGGAAGGTGAAAGGGATGAAATGTGCTCTTAACTCCATATACGGTGGTAAGTGTTTTTGTGGAAGTAATTTTTTTGCCTAAAGTGAGAGAATAGAAGGGCGCATCACTACCAAAAGCGGGGATGGAAAGTTACCTCAACATGGAACAAAGATCAGGCGGAAAAAATATTTGAGGGAACATTTCGCTGCCAACTCTAATTAATTAGACATCACACTACTTGGGTAAAGATTACAATTTCTCTCATCCAAGCAAGGGTCATTGCACACATTTTCTTAGAAGTCCCACAATTGTCTAAATCCAAAAGGCACTAATCGTCAAAAGTCATCGCAAATTAACCTATCGTCCAACATATCAACTAACAATATGAAAAGAAGTAATAACAAAAGGAATATCATATCAAATGATTAAGAAATGCGAATTTCTTGCATGCACTACAATGTTTGATCCAATTCGATGACAATCTATTTCGGCATACTTTTTTGCACACACCAAATTTTTGAGCAACTCTAATTGTAAAAGATATGACCCTTCAGTGAGTTTGGGTGGTACTACATATATGCCCTACACAACTAGCATCACTTGTCAAATTTAGTTTAGTTGAAGAAGATATTATTGTTTATAGTCTTACCTTTGAAATCTTATTTTAATAATGTATTGATTAAAACAACAATTGAAGGTATTCTCATCACATTTGCCTAGTCTATATTCGTTGGAGTGCTTTACTAAATTACCACCATACATGACAACAATTATGGTTATAAACCTAAGTGAATGTGTCACAATCTACACCTGCATCAAAAGATAATACATAACACAAAAGTAAATTTTGCCAATTGGAGTCTGCACTTATACATATGTGAGATAGGTATTATAAAAGAAGACAATATAACAAAAAACTTCATGGCACAACTCACAGTGTTAGTCCAAAACACTTTTTTTTGTCAATAACTACCTACAAATTTAATAAAAATTACACAACTACCTAAATGTTTTTATTTTATTTGATACCACTACCTACTCACATTTTTCATCCAAAATTTCTATTGTAGGTCCCAATGTAAATCTTAACTCCATTAATTGTTGATGAAATTACAACAATACCCCCATTAACCTTTCTTCTTACCACCTTCATTCAATCATTCATGAATTTATCAAAACCGCAACAAACCCTATTAGTCAATGCTCAAGTCCATTAACCTCATTAACAAACAAACCCCAATTAACCTCATTAACAAACAAACCCCAATTAACCTCATGCCCAAGTCCAAAGTACTCGTCTTCACCAGCACCGTCAACATCATCGATTCCTCCACTGTCACCCTCCACTACTCTTCCTCCATCTTCATTCAAATGTGCAACAACAAAACACAAGCAAAATCAACTGAAATAATATAAAATGAAATATCATTAAGACAATTACTCTACATTGAAAGAAAATTGAAACATTTAAGATAGATAACACAAACTCAATCAAGAACTGGAAATTTTGTTTGAAAAATCAAAAACCCCAATGGTTTGTTTGTCTTAGGATTTGGTTCAAAATTGGGTTTGGTGTTCAAATTAATGTGTTTTTGTATTCAAATTTAATGGGTTTTGATTCGAATTTACTAGTTTTGTGTTTTGATTTTTTGGTTTTTAATGGAAATTTAGGTTTGGGGTATGTTCAAATTGTTCTTCGTTCTTTAAATTATTCCTCTACCTTGTTACTTAATTGATTCTTGGATTTGCTGGATTTCCAACATGGATCTGCTAAAATTGAATGAACGAGAAAGCATAATTATATTGAAGGAAGGAGTGAGAATATGACTTGAATCCCAATCAACAATATGTTCAACACTTTTATAAATACTCTCTAGACAACTAGGGTTCCCCTCCTAATTTTAGGGTTTTTTGCACTCTGAATTAGGGTTTGTCCAGTAGAGGCTTTTCCTACCTTCTTCAATCACAAGTAAGGTGTTTTCGTTTTTCCCACGACTAGGTGGTTGGTTTTTTGGGTAGTATGGATAATCTCGAGGATAAGTTGAAAGGCTTGGCTATGACGGAGGATGAAGATGAAATTATTGAGTGTGCTGATGATGATGAGGGAGAGGTGGTTAAGGAACAATTGCAATTATGTTTAGCAGGCAAAGTACTCACGCAACGTGGAATCGATGCAAAACACGTTGAAAGTTGCATGGAGGTTAGGAAAAGGAATAGTGGTCCGCGAAATCGAGTAAAATACTTTCATATTTCAATTTTTCTCCATGATGGACAAACTAAAAGTTTTAGAAGGAGGACCTTGGTCGTTTCGAGGATCGATAGTGTTATTGCAGACAATTGAAGATGGGATACAACCATTACAGTTGGTCTTTTCAAAGGTTCGATTTTGGGTGAGGGCTTGGGATGTCCCGTTAACGAAACGCACTACCTCAATGGCAAAAGCCCTAGCAACAAGCATGGGAGACTTTATTGAAGCGGTGGGGGTAGGTGGCTTGCCGTTGCTGACTAGGGGTGAGTGGGTGGTTGTTTTGGTGGTTTGAGTGGTGGTTGGGCGATTGTGGTTAGGGTTGGGTAGTTGTATGGTACTTGGGTGGAAGGTGGGGAAAGGTAATGGAAAAGATTGGGGAAGGGGGGGAGAATGGAAAAGTGTTAGAATGGGGGAATGAAGAATGGAAAGAGGAATATAAAAGTGGCATAACAAATAACAACAAAGGGAATGAGGATAGTTGATTTACATTACCTTTAATTATTACCCCCAACCAAACGGCCTCTCAAAATATATAAACGAGCCTATTTACAATTTAATATTGTCCATACACCATACTGGGTTACACGCCCATGAACAACACTTCTATGCCTCAAAGACAAATTATTAGATGGACCCCGGTGCAATTGAGCTATATGCACCCTCTTTTAACGAAATGAATATTTGAGCTTCAAAATGAACATTATACTTGTAACTTTGTAAGGGATGAACATTAAAGTATGAATAAACATAATACTTTTAATAAATAAGCATTAGAAGTGAGTGAACATTATATTTTAAGAAATGAATTTGAGATTTAAAACGAAATATTAAGTTTTTACAAGATTAATTAATATTTAGAGTTTTTAAATAAATATTCAAAAACTTAAGAAATTGCTATGACAAGCAATAACAAAAAAAATGCATATTTAGGGTGCCAAAATGAACATGTTGCTGTTAAAAAATGAATATTTATAGTCGAATATAAAAATTTTAGATAATTTGATGAACTTGACAAAAGAAAAATGAATGAACATTATGCTTTTGAAAAATGAATATTTAGAATATAGAATAAATGAATATGACAAAAAATAGCATAAATTAAAAGAGAATATCAATTGTTAATTTGTGTTGTTAAACAACTTGTGATATCAATTATATGTAGCATATTTAATCAAATTCAAAATAAGTTAGTGAAATATTGATTCAATACTAGATTAACAATAATATTAAGTTGTTTAATATCCAGTTTTATGAAATGAACATTTTGTTTATTGAGATAAATATTATGTGCACATAGTTGAACATTAAGAGCATCCACACTAAGAGGTTGGTAAGGAGTTTGCATGAGGTATTTTGAGGTTTGAAAAACAAACCTCTTGTTGTTAGTGGGGTAAAGTGAGGTTTGAAAGTTGAGAAAGGTTTAAAAATAATGAGTAGTTTGTATAATTGAGGTGACATTTTGGTTGAGTATTTGGTAAATGTTGTAAAATATTTGTTGAATAATGGCCCCCATCTATAAACCCGGTTTGAACTATTGTTGATGAAAGATTTGTTGTATAATGAGTTTATATAAAAACAACATGACACATAGACAAACCTCTAAAGAGTTTGAATTATTGTAAATGTCCTAAGCGTCTAAATAGAAGTACACAATTAGTTACATGGACTCGACCCTTGTAATACCAATTGTGCACTCGACGACACGAGCATATAGGAGTTCACACCAAACACATAACAACATAAGTCTAGAAGACATCCAGGGTTGAAAACCAAAACCCTCACAAAATCTTAAGCTTCTCAAACTACAACTCACTAAAGTCTAAAAAAAAAAATCATCGAATTTGAATACAGCAACAACAATAACAATAACAATAACAATAACATCAATGTCGTTGAGAAGACTACTAACTCATCATCGAACATCTCTTTCACTTGTTCTTCAATGTCGCAACTTCTCTCACATTTCTCCTTCTCTTTCTTCTTCTCAAATTCATCCTTCCTTCCTCACTCCTTCTTCCTCTACTACAGATTTTCTTAAACAATGTCGTCGAGGGTTCGCCAAAGGCCGCAAATCAACCAGTATGTTTGCCATTTTTTCTTTTATTGTTGTTGATTTGAATCGATTATATGTTTGCAATTTTATATGTTTTTGTTTTTTCTGTTGTATGATGCTTTTGAGTTTGTGATTTGTTGGAAAATGTGATGTTTTTGCATATTATTAGTGATTTTTGTGTAAATCGAGGGATTTCTGGAAATTGATTTGAATAAAACGCTGTTGTTGGACTAAATTTTATTTGTGAAATTTTTCTTCACGATAATAATTACTTGACACTTGTAATTTATACGGTCTCCATTTTCTGCGGTTGTTGGGATAATTTTTCGGTTTAGAGATTGAAGCACTTTATGTTATGGCATTTGTTCGTTCGAGTGAAATAATGATTATACACTCGGGTATATATGGACTTTTTTTTTTTTTTTTTTTTTTTTTTTGGATAATCTGGATAACACAATAGGTCAATTTTATATTATAAAAAAACAATGGAGAGAAATTAATCATTTTTGAAACAGAAAAAACATCAAGCTTAATTATAAAACAATAAAGGATATCTATCTATTCTGAAACAAATAATACACATTAGACATGTTTTATAGAAAACCAGCCTATAAAAACAATAGGCTAATTTATAAAACAACAAGAGGGCATCAATTTTGGAACAAATAGAACATCATATGTTTTATAGAACAACAAGCGGATAAATCAATGGGCAAAATCCATAAAACAAGAGAGAAACCTATTATTGTTTATATCAAAATGACCGATATTTACCTGCAAAAAAAGGGTGTATATCTCTAGATTACACATAGTGTAGGGTGTAGTCCTGGATTATCTGAGTTGTGTTTAGTTGGTGAAAATCTATCTTGCTTTAAATTTAGGGCATATAAAATGTGTAATATAGTCATGCATCAATGCGTTCAATCAATTCAGCAAGATAAGTAAGCCACCCAATGCACTTTCAGTCACAATGCTTTTCTCTTCGGCTCAATTAGGTTGTTAGAGTGTTGGTTTTCTCTCAGTTTTATTTGCTGACAAACCAATAGTGCCACCCTCTTTAACGGTAGTTCTTCCTTCTAACTAGGATTAAGAAATAATGTATTTGTTCTAGCCTCTTACAATCAACAAATGAATTTACCATTGGAGATCCATTAGATAAGGAACAATAAAGATAATAACAACATCATGGCCCAAACCCCATGACTGTGTAATAGCTGAAGTCTCACACAAGTATGGCAGTTCGAGTTTGGAGCATGGCCATAGCCCTCCTAACTTTCACTTGTTCAGCATTCTTTTGTCCTCGCTTCGCTACTTCTTTGAACTTAAACAAAATCTAGTCATGTCTTTGTGATGTGTATCTTACATATCACAGCTAATTGCTACCGTTATTCTTCACTCTTTAGGGTTGAGGAGGGTCGCCCGGTAAGAAATTAGTCCCATGTGTTTTGAGGGGGTGTAACTTTAAAATTTTATGCATGATTCTGGAAGTTAGGGTATTTATGAGACTAAGGGGAAAAACACCAAAACTTCTTGAGTGTTTTCCCCACATTTAAAAAATCATCTTGGATAAAACTGAGGAGTAGGTAGAAAATGGGCAACTTTTTTATGGTTTACACTCTAAAACAACAAGACTGTGTAATTTTTCTTCAACCAGGCGCAAGGGCGGGGATGTATGACATTGGTGTTTCTGGTTCTGTCTTTTTTTTTTTTTGGGGGGATCTTTCAGGCTGTCGCAGCGTAAAAACCAACAAATTTTTTCTCGTTTCTATCTCTCACCCCATACCAAACCAAACAAAAATAAAAACACACCCATCACCAACAACAATTCGACCCCCCTCCAAACACAAAAACTGTCTTCTCGTTTTTCCTACACATTCCAATAAACAAAAAACTACACAACCTAAAAAAACCCTCCACAAAAAATAACAGTATAACCTCCACACAAACAACTAAACACTTCCACACGCAAACACAATAAAAAATCCACTCTATCACAACAAAAAGAATTCACAACAATTAAATTTGCGCCGTAAAAAAAAACCTTTCACGGCAAAAAGTAACACACAATAAACCAACCACCACACCTCCACATCTGCACTAACAGAAAACCAACTCACCAATCACATGGAAAAAATCAAAACAACAACAATCAAAAACATACCAAACCAAAAAAAAAAATAAAAAACAAACCAAAACAAAAACGAAAAAAAAAAGAACTTGGTGACCCCAACGGGTGGTTGATGGTTTATAGTATGGTTTGTTTTTTTCTTTGGGCGTGGGGGGGGGGGTGGACCTAAATGAGTAAGAGGTTAATCTTAGTGAATTTAGCTTATAAATTAGTTATTACAATAGATTTCTAAACTTGGTTGTTAGGATACTTAGATTGCCCCCGAAAGGGTGTTTGTTTACTTTGGCCGTAAGGCAATGTTTGTGCGTGTTTGTTAGGCCGTTATTAGGATTTAGCTGCTGATTCGTTATCTTCCTAAATGATAAATGTTGGAGTTAGGATTTTTTTAAAGTATTTTCATGCAATATAGATTTCCTATAGCAAAGATCATTGTCAATAATTGATCGAAAGTCATTAGTAAAAAGAATTGGATTTATTTGGAGCTTAGATTGATTCTTGTGGTTTTGGCCATTAAGGTTTGTGAAACCACAAACATACCAGGTTGAGGTTAAGTATCTTGTGTTTAAGGCTAAGAAGGATACAACAATAACAACAGCAAAGCCAACAAAGGCGTAGTCCCAAAATTTTAAATATTTTTTGGTTGACTAGACATAAATCAATAAGAAAAACACCAAAATTCATGTGCATAAATCATCTCTCCATTCTAACCTGTTTAGCGCCAAATTCCCTTAACCTCTAACAAACCTCATATTTACACCAATAACCCTCTTTCAAGTTTACTTAGATCTTGTGCTATCTCTCATCCTTTCTACCCTATTGCCACTATTCTAATCTCCTTCCGGTGTTACTGGTCTCTGTTCTCATATGTCTAAACATCTTAGATGGTTTCACTCATCTTATCCTCATAGAAGCAATCCTTACGTTCTTCCTAATAACTCATTTCTTATTTTATCCTTTCTTGTATGCCCATACATCTAGGGTTTGTGTGGTAGGGTGTAAAATTTCTAGGAAAATTGTTTTCCTATTTACATTTTTGGGTTTGGAGTAAAATATTAAAATGTAGAATTTAGAGTGAGAACCATTTCCTACCATTTTGGAACATTTTCCCCTAAAACTGGGTGGAAATCATTATCTATCACACGTGAAGGAAAACATTTTCTCACAATTAAAATAATTGATTTTCCATTCAACCAAAAGAAAAATGTTTAAAATATAAAATATTTTTTACATGCAACCGAACAACTGAAATTCTTCATGAAAATGGGGTTTTCAATGTAAAAAGTTTTTCCCTGGAAAACTATTTTTATTGAAAAAGTTTTTACACCTATTAAACAGACCTCTAATGTAGCATGTGACCTCAACCACACTCATCTTATGGAGGATGAAACTACTTCAGTCTTAACATTTGATCCCTAAAGTAGTGTCGGCCTAATTGTTGTGAAGCAGAATTTCCCTTCAATTTATCAGGTTATCCTCAATCATAAAAATTCAAAAGCTCACTTCCGCTTAAACCAGCCTATGAGGCCACATCTTTGTCCAATTCACCATGTTTTTGAATAATCTCAAATATTGAAAGATATGGGGAATGTATGAGAAGGTATGGAGCGTTAGTAATTGGGGTCTCCCTCCTACATTATTTTGACCTAAAGCATCCACAACCTAGAATTAAGCACAATGTTATAACTAGTAAATTCAATGCAAATATGTAAATAAAGGCCTACAACCTAACTTCATCTTTCTATGCAAGAGTAGGAGTAGTAGTGCAATTATTTTTTGGCCACCAAAAACACATGGGCAGTAAACCAAGACTTGGACAAACATAAATCAACCCAAATCAAAATACAATACTACGTAATTCTATTCAATCCATGGCTTAGTTGGGTCTTCACGAAACCCTAACAAAGAAACTACTCAAGAAACATGGTGAAATTGAAGATAAAGCTTTTTGATAAAACTACAAACATCATGGAGGTAATAATCTAGGATCAAATTAAACATGCAACTAGGGATGTCGAGGTGGGGTTGGGACGATTTTGCCAATCCTACCCCGTCCCGCCTCATTTTGTATCCCCATCCTTGTGATGGGTCTAAAAATTCACTCCCACCCACCACCATCCTCAACCCATCCACACCTATGTACCCATCCTCGAATCATCCCCACTTTCTCCGCCCCACCACCATTAAATACCCACGCCAAACTCTTTTTTCAATATCATAAAATAGTAAAAATTATTATCAAAACCTAAATTTAAGCAAATGTTTTAATTCTAGCTTGAATGACTAGAAGATAGATTATATTGTATTTAATGGTGGGAAAATAAAAATCAATTAAGGTGTGAATAACTTAAATAAAAAGTAAAAACTATACAAAATTATATAAAAATTTCATTCAATTTGCGTGAAAGTGGGTATGAAGCGGGGATGGGAAGAGTGAGGATGGGGTATATCTTTTCACACAGACGTGTCAATTCCGTGTCTTCTGTCTCAGCAGTAGTGGCTTCTGCTCCCCTCTATTTGATGGATGGTTCAAACTCGAGACCATCCGTGGCTGCAGAGTCCAACACAAAAAATCATCAAAGGAAAGCTTTGAGGCATGAAACGGGTTCTGTAACTCGATATTCATGCAAAAAAACCACTTATCACCTCTCCTATAGGTCTTAGGTAAGAGAGTATTTCTCAAGTGATTCATTATCCAATGTAAAGCCTAAAATATCTCTTCTTGCCTCAGCTGTATCTCCAACACCATAACGCCACAAACATACAGTTAACTCTCCTCTTTTATCCAAGCTTGAGACCAACAATGAATTATGAAAAGTGACAGTCACAGTTTCTTCTAAATTAAAATGTTCATCAACAAAACAACATAAATTATTAAAATGTTCCTCAACAAAACAACATAATTATCATGTCTTTCTTTTTTAAAACAACTATAAATCAAACTCTCATCAGCTATTGACATTTGAGTATGAATTTGTTTATACCCTAAAATGTCAACTCATTTGCCTCATTGAATATTTACCACATGGGAATTTTAGGCTTACAATCCCAATAAGGGCCTCTTGTGGTTGTAGTTCAACTTCATGTCCTCGAGTTCCCTCTTAAAAATCTTTCACGAGTGGTTCTAGTAATAGGGCTAAGAAAATAACCTCCCTTTATTTCTTTCTTCCCGCATTTTTAGGAGGTTATGGTCAAATTTTTCCAATTGTAATCTTCATAAGAAATGTTCTTCAATTTGATTTGTTGGTTGATGTATAGTATTATAATTGATATTTATATATATAAAACAATTCTTACAGAGTTTTTTTTAGGATTGTAGGGGATTTTTTCCTTCCACAACATTGCAAAAGGAATAGTTTTAGTTTTGATCTATAAATTCAAATATCTTCCAAGAAGGCTTTGAAATCAGTGTTTTAAGATATTTCTTATTTATTTAAATTTTATATTATGTTACTTGGACTCTTTTAGAAGCATTACATGCCTTACCAGTTACCATGCCTAAAGTGCTTTCTTTGAAACGGCTTTGTCCAACTCTTTCTTAGAGGTCTAGGAAGTGCTGCGTCTGGATCTGACATGAGCCACACTTCTTATAGCATATGTATATGGTAGATGTATGTGGATCTTTTGTGTTTATTAATTTGACTCTCATGAAATTTGTGATCCGTTGACTAAATGCAATGTTGGTTTAGTTGTGATCCGTGATTTATCTGGCTTGTTTCTTTAGAGGATGATGATGGTGCAACACAAGTTGTTGAAGATGTTGGGCCTGCTGTAAAGTCAACTGCAAATTCACAGATGGAGGCAGCTCTAGAGCATTATCGAGAGAGCTAAAATAAGCTAAGAACAGGAAGAGCCTCTACAGGTTAATTCTGCCCTTCTACAAAAAAGGTTATAAAATCACTGGTTGAAGTTAATGAAATCCTTTTTTGACGGTGTGCAGGAATGCTTGACCATATCATTGTGGAAACACATGGTGTGAAGATGAATCTGAACCGAATTGCTCTTGTCACCATCGTTGACTCTAAAACCTTATCAATAACTCCTTACGATCCTGATGTAAGTAACTACACTTCACAGTGTTGCGTTTCTTGCACTCAACTTCAATGCACACTTTTGTTCTTCTGCTGTGTTCTACCAGCAACATTGTTTCCACAAGTGACCTGTTACAGATATCTTATCGCATGCTCTTCTATTTCTATTAATCTGTTGTGATGCTGATACTTTATGCGTATCTGTATTGAGGCTTAAATGTTATGAACTTATGATTCAAAGGATTGTTCAAAAGGGAAAGTAATAGAATATTTGTATTATTTTTAACTCTTGTACCTAGCTATTTAGTTGTTAAAATTATCACGCTCTGAAACAGTTACTTCTTTTGTAGACCATTAAAGAGATAGAGAAAGCCATTGTTTCATCTCCGCTAGGCTTGAATCCGAAATCAGATGGCCTACGACTGGTAGCTGCTGTTCCTCCGTAAGTGACTCGTCTCTTTTCTCTGTTAGATATTTGATATAATCCGTTTATATTTATGGATTGAGTCTGAGACGTCTTTATTTATTTCCAACTTATTATACTGTTCCTTATGATTTACAGATTAACCAAGGAGCATATGCAGGTATGTATTGAGCCCATTGATTTGCTTTAGTATATGGTTTTGAGCTCAAGTAACTGATACTCGTTTTTGTTGTGGTTTTACTGTAGGCCATGTGTAAGGTTGTTGCCAAATCAAGTGAAGATGTCAAGCAAAGTGTTAGAAGAGCTCGCCAAAGGTTTGTTATAAGCATGATGCAAGCAAACTTTAAATTTCTCACTTGATTTCTATATTTGGCTGGCTGGTCCTTGTGTGCAGTAATCTGGTCTTTGGTTTGAGGTTGGAAAGTGAGGGGAGAAGTGGTCCATTCCTAAGAGGAAATCTTTTTTGTTGGATTAGACCTTGGGATTACATATCAGTTGGCGGAAGTCTGGTTAGCTGGTGGTAAGAACAGGTTGCAATGGGACAGTCCTTGTTGATCTAGACATTCCTATTTACAGTTGTCAGGTTGAAAACAGGATAAGCTGATCATTGCATTATATAGGGAGGATGAGGGTGAGGAACTGAAGAAAATCTAAACACTAAGTAAAAAAAAAAGCCTTTTTTAGTTATTTAAATAGATTCTATGTTTATTTTGCTTGTTCATTTTTGGCATGGTTTTGCCCTCGGTAAGAGTCAGCAGCTAGCTTTACAGTGTGTTTGGATACAAATATTGGGAGGAAAGGAGGGAAGGAAGAGGAGCGAAGGGGAGGGAAGAAGAAACCTCATTGGATAGGAAGGGGAGAGGAAGAGAGAGGGAGGGAATGAAGTTCTCAAATTTTACAGAATCTGGAAATTTTCAAGAAGGGTGATGGCGATGGTTGTAGCAGGATTGTTCATTGTGTATCGGAGTTTTCCTTCCAAACCTTATCAATTTTGGAAGGATTTGTTTTTCAAGATCAAATGGGGCAATTTCCATCCATTTCCCTTCCTCCCAGGTCCCTCACCTCCTAATTTTGTATCAAATGGAGGAAAACTCCATCTCTCTTCTTTCCTTCCCTCCTTTCCGTCCAATTATAGTATCCAAACAAGTTGTTAGTGTCATGTACTGAGCCCAGGATTATGCAACTCAAAAACCATTTCCCTTCATAAAGTTTCAAGAAGGGCAGGAGAGGATCAATTGACCAATTCCCTTCTCTTTATATATTTAAAAATTCTAAGGTAAAGCCTAATCCAGTAATCCACTTCTCCCCTCTCCTTTCATACCCCTTTCCTACTTATTTACTATCAACACCCTGTAACTTTGAATGAAAACGAACAGTTGGGTGAAATGGTCACTTAAGGGTGAAAAAATTTAATTTAGTTTGGTGATTTGGGTAACAAGTGGTTTGCATACTATGTAGGAAGGTCTTGATGAAGATTTTTTTTAATGTGAAACAAGCTCTATTTGGAGCCAATGTTTAATTTATGCAGGCATTGGATAC
>PYUH01000036.1:9265678-9308564 GCA_016808085.1 Suaeda aralocaspica | reverse complement strand
AAAAAAAAAAAAAAAAAAAAAAGCAAACATTCGACAAGACTTATTTTCGAATGCACTTAGTCTTTCCTATGTAAACCTTTTTTTTCTTCTAGTGACATTGCATACCCTAGCTTTTACACCATACTACCACCAACGGTAAAAATTTGCATTTGCCTCAATTGAATATATTCCGTAGTTAAATTTGATGATACCAGGCAAAATATCATCATATCCAAAGTATAAATTTACCAATAAATCCGCAATCAAAGTCGAGAAAGTATATATTCAGTGGTGAGCTGGTCCAAAGGAGGGCAAATTTGTAATTTCGCCAAAAATATTTTTAAGTCAGTGACATGCATTTTCAAGTCAAAGTAGATAGTTTTCAAGTCACAAGTATAAATTTACCAATAAATCTGCAATCATAGTTGAGAAAGTATATATTCAGAGGCGAGCTGGTCCAGAGGAGAGCAAATTTGTAATTTCGCCAAAAATATTTTTAAGTCAGTGACATACATTTTCAAGTCAAAATAGATAGTTTTCAAGTCACAATGTTTATCATGTCACATTGCATATCTTTTAAGTCACTAAATTAATATTAAATTCAAGTCAAAATGAGTAGTTTTCAGGTAAAAATAAAATGCAGTAATCCTCTAGGCCACAGACCCTCTACACATATACTTTCTCATCAAACTCATTGAAAATTACTGATATCAATGTAAAAATTCAGAATCACTAGTCTCCTCATCATTGTCATGACAAAATATAGTAAATGTACCCTATGCAAGATTATGTGTTAAAAGAGGAAGGTGGGGAAAAAACTAGAGTAAATTCAGAAAAATGTTCTCCGGAATATTACTCCTATAGTACAGTCATAAATTTGCCACCAATTGTGAAGCATAAATTATCTACTCGTGTACGTAGACGATGAGTTAAGAAGATTTCAGATAGATTCTAAAATCTCCGTACAATACCAATACCATTAATGGATACATTGTACTTGTAACTATTGGTTACACTACTACTTTGCAGTACATTATGTTACATTACTATCCAGCTGTGGTTTTGTTGTTACCTCTGAACAAACTTACAAACTTCATTTATTGATCCAACAACCTCAGACGTCACTAACAGTAATAAGATAAAATTTGCTATCCGTGGAGTGGTAGATTAGTATATTGTTGAACTACTTCTGTTTTACTTCCTCCGTCCCTTGATTTTTGCAACATAAACCTACTTTTTGTGAGGTCTTTTTAACTCAAAATGTTGCAAAAATTAAGGGACGGAGAGTATATTATGTGCAATAAATTCAATATTGTGAAATAAAGATACTAATATTATTGCAATTTACAAATAATTTTGTGGTAGAGTTTGGCTTCAAAGGTGGTTCCTAAGGAATACTTCGTACACTTTGTCTAATCTCATTAAAAAAAATGGAAACACGGAAAATGTATTTTTACTCCCTCAATAGATTTTACTTATTACATTGAACGATTGAGCATCTTGAAAATTTGATCTACTACCTTCGTTTCTTATTAATTGCAACACTTGAATAATATTTGTAAGATATAAAAGATTTAAGTGTTACAACTATTAAGAAACAGAGGTAGTACAAGTATTAGTAATGCCGTATCAAATGACTTGTCAGCAAAACAAGAGTCCAAATTGATCATTTCTGAAGTAATTCATTTGTCGATTGGATAATCATCGAAACAAATGATTAATCTGAAAATCCCGATCTAGTACTAATTCCCACATTTTCAATCATATGATCTTGAGCTGAAGTCAAGTTTTGAGAGGGACATTAAGAAAATTTGTTGTTATGTCTAAGTAGTTTCAACAAGTACATCAATAAATAATGTTTGGATGTTAGTAAGTGCTTTCAAGGATTATTTCTAAATCAACAATTGTTAACATCACTCTCATTTTAGTTATACTGTTCTTCATAAATTGAGGTGACAAATAAGTCGATCAAATTTCATTTTCATCGCAAAATGTATTAGATTAAAGAGAGCTTTCAGAAAACAAAAAAACAAGGATAATTAATGATAAAGGAGGTTTTTCAATAAACGAAATCAACTAGTTCATTTTTTTAAATTATCCATTATTACAATTGGACTCAATTATTGAACACTTGTATAATCTCAAAATGTTTGAATGCACTTGATTAAGCTCTAATAGAACATGTGGGGTTTGAATACTATATAATTTCATCAAAGCTCATAAGGCATGCACTATTATATAATTTTTTTTTATATTCAAGGAAAACATAATTAAATTTCATTATTAGCTTATTAAAAAAACATTATACCGAATACTAAGAAGTAAAACACTTATAAGTTACCCCGTGTGTCCTGTTATTTTTGTCCCGTTTTCCAACAACCTACTCTGTAAAATTAGTATATTCACAAAACAAAGATTATAAGATAAAGAGGGTAATAACTAAATGTCATTATCTCTAATGACAATCTATGTACACGAGTATTTTTAAATATTGTTAAGTCGTTTAAAATCAAATGTACCTTAGTATTTTAAAGACCAACCTCCTGAAAAACTAGGTTGCACTGAGTCGGGAACGAGGTCGAAAACGAATACGGATACATGGACCGATAACGGCAAAACTTAAAAATAATGTTAATGGGTACGTTTAATTATAAAAATCGGAATCGCCTCCCATACAGAGACGAATCGGGTTCAGGAATGACTACCCATCAGAAGTACCCATGCTATATAACTGAAAAATCTACCAAGAGTGCGTAATTTAAGCTTTAATTTTAAGAGTATCTTACACGATAACTAAAAAACTATCTTACCTAGTACCGTAAAACAATTAAAAACTACTTGAAATTAATTGATTATGTGACTACATGCATTTTAATTATTATATCTTAAATAACCAATCCCATAACATAAGCTGATTGATGATTACGTTTCAAAATGTTATTAAAGTTTTGGAGGCATTTGCATTACCAAATTGCAGTTAAGAGTAAGGAGTCGTCATTGTCAAAAGGGTAAAACAAGGCAATCAGCCGCAGTAAAAAGAATTACAGTATAACAACAAGAATGAATACAGGTAGAAAAGAAAGTCACCTGTAGCAGCAAACGGACAACAGATGGTTGCCTGGTGACAACAGCAGCGACAAGGCCGTTGCAGTCGATGTTGTTGTGAAGCGACGGCTTCGATGATTGGACTAGTACACGGTCCTTTGCGTTTGCATCCACTCCACACTGCCATTTTCCAACAAACACATTTGTCACTCTTAGCCAAAAATTCACAAATGCTTCCAATGTCTGTATCTTTTAACGTATCTATGTGCAACCACTCGTTGATTGATTAACTATTTCAAAAAAGTTTGTGCTCAAGTTTTTTTTTATTTGGTATTGTTCTCGTTGTCTATTGGGGTATGATGTGATTGATTTTTGTCCAATCAACCTATAATTATTTCATAACGTGATAAACAAACTCCTACTACAGTACTACATATTATTAACGACACTCCCCTATGATGAGAGCACAAATGTATAATTATCTGTCGGTTTATAACTTACCAGGAGTGCCTTTATCAATTCTTAAATACGTAAGATAAAGTTTAACTAATTGATTGGTTTGGTAATTTGATCTACTGTTTTTTTATCCTTTCAAAATCACAACATTTCATTTTCAACCTCTTACCTATTTTAAAATTTACCCTAGGTAGAAAAAGAAACAATAAGCCAATGGTAGGTGAGTAGCTAAAATAATACAGAACTAAATAACTAATTTTACTAACCAAGTAAAAATTAGATTTTTTTTTCTTTTTTTTTTTCTTTTTTGCTAATTAGACATTTAGACGTACACTCTTTATAGCCTAATATAACGTATTGGCATATAGTTATAAATGACTATATATGGTGTTTATCAAAGATTACAGAAATATTAAAGCTTGAAATTTGACTAGAAGCCAAAAGACATACATAATTATACAAAGTGAACATGCAAAATATGGGATGTATATGGTGATGTAATAATAGTTAATTTACCTTGATCATAGAATCAACAACATTAGTGAATCCTCTAGCACATGCAGTGACAAAAGCATGCAAGGCAATATGAGGCCGTATAAGGTCAGATTCCATGAGTAGTTCCACGAACCTTGCTCGTCCATGAATGCTTGCCTCCACCAGCGCTTGCTCACACCCTGGTTGTGAAGCCCCTGCCTTGAGCAACGCCTTCGTTATCTCAGTATGTCCTTCCCTCACTGCTGCAGTTATTGCATATCCGCGAAACAGTTTTTGATTCACGTCAGCTCCAGCAGTCTGTAATTCATTCGATAGTTGATCAATCCTCAGTGATTTTGCAATTATAAGGAACAATTAAAATTTGTGTAGTTGTCATTTTAACATAATCTTAAAGGTTGTCAAGTGTTCATGTTTTTGGTCCCAATTGAGGCACTAAAGGTGTCCATACGCATATTGAAATGTCGATGATCCAATGCAAGTAGTTACGACTTAAGATAGATGAACATTTCAATCAAAGTTGACTAGCTAGAACCTCACCGAGGGGAATTCAGTCCAACTTTGCTTTATAAACTCGATAAGTGATTATAAGCATAGGAAATGCGAAAAAACAAACACTCCAAAAGTGTACTTAGTGGGATTTGTATTCTGAAGCCTACAAACGGTAAAAATAAATTTTTACTCTAATTTCCAATGTCATTTCATAGTTAACCGTCCAAACAACAGAGGGTACAAGTATTTCGTCGTATAGTTTTTATTCAGTAAAGAGACAAAGGGAAAAAACACATAATGAGTAAATGGGTATATGGCTCCATCAAATGAAAAGACAAAGAATAACTCAGATGATGATATGACAAACAAAAACAAAGGAGCATGTAACTTGTGTTGTATAGTAGAATCAAATAATAAATTTTTTGGTAACAATTGTTTATATGAAGGAGATCTACTGTAGTTTTGTATTGTTATGTAAATATAATACAACTTTCTGTCTGTCTGCATTTGTGAGGAACAATTAAATATGGGGCTTGTGAAGCTTCATGTGCATCATGTCACCTAGATTTTTATCAGATCAGTATACTATAACATCTAACAGAAGAATCCTATGATACTAAACAAACATTAACAAAATGAAATACTAGTAATACAATGTATATGTATTACTAGTTCAATTCTACCATGTTCTTCTACTCTTCTAATCTCCCTCATTCGCCGACAAATCATCTATAATAATCTCATGGTTAAATTATGAACATGTGTAACGTTTCATGTATTAACAAGGACATGTTTAGGGATTATTTCTTCTGTTTCCCTGCTCCAATCCATCAGTTCATCCCCCTCTTAGATAGTCAATTATTAACTGCAATTATAGCCTAATTATTTTTGATTTAGTTTTTCCAACACTCAAAATGAAAACGGAGCAATTTATAACTGACAGTGGTCCTAGAGCCTAATCTGCAGTATAGTACCCAAGTTAATTCGTTGTTGGTGCAATATTCATTAAGACTACACTTGAAAAAAAAAATCCGTGTTTGATCCCCGCAACAATTGGGAGGAGTCTAAAATCTAAGCATCCAAATTTGAGTTCCGAATTCTAATTATCTCAAACAATGAAACGAGTGGAACACAAATATATATATATAATACCGGGCTAGGATTGCCTAGTGGTAGATCTTGAAAAGAAGTCATGTCTAACTGGAATCAAAATTTGTTGTCTCATTATTTATGTATCATTTGTAAGATATTTGTTTTGATTGGTCGATAAAAACTCATCTTTATTTTTAAATTAATTAATAAATAGTGAGCCCTTATTTTAAAATCAACCGATGAAAATAATTGACACACAAATGATACACAAAATATGGAACAACAGATTCTCACTCGTCTAACAGATATTGGTAGATCTAAACAAGGTTCTTACCTCTAATAACTCAAACCATCCTATTGTTTGGTGCTTCAAACATGACATTGTTAGATTAGCTTTAATTCAAGTTCTTCTTTAACAATTGAACAGAGTTGTTATAATTGGGGCTGGGGTGAGGGGAACACAAACCAAAAAGCCTTTAATTGAAAACAAAATTTGAAAACATGAAGCTTTTGACTTTGGAATTTTAAAGGTAATATAAAACCAACTCTATGTTATGTGGTCCTTATAATGAGTTTGAGATTGAGACTTTGGCCAATATACTAAACAAGATAATTGCTACTTTTTGTGGGTCCAATTTTTTGAAAACTTTGATTACATGGTCACACCTTCCTCATACTATATAAATGTGCCCCAAAATTTCCTAAACATCTTTAAATTATTACAAAATAAAAAAAATGATAAATATCATTAAATTATTTTTCAATTAAAATTTTCTAAGGGTGATTAAATTGATTTATTAATTTAATTTACATAGAGCCCATAAGAGAATAACTGAATAAGGGCCTGTTTACTTCAACAGAACTGAATTGAAATTTTTTTATGAAAGATTAATGAATAGCAAAATAAAAGAAGAGCTGAACTGAACTGAACTGAACGGAGCCGAACTGAACTGAACTGATTTTAAGTTGAAGTAAACATACCTTACAGATCGTTTTCCAAGTAAACTTGGGACAATGAATGGGTGATAGAGAGATGTGGAACAAAATGACTTGATTTTCAATAAATCTAATGCATAGATCATGGATATACTTTTTTATTTATTATAAAAAAAGTAGGAGTACTAAGTTTTAAATTTTCAAAGTTAAGTTAGGTATAGTACAAATATACAATGACTTGTTTGTTAGGCACCATTCTATGCAAAATTGCAAAAATATAGCACTAACATATTATAGCAATTAATATAAGTGTCACGCTTACATGATAACATAGGATAACAATAAGAACAAATAGAGAGATCCTTGGTTGGTAAAGAGTAGGGACTTCACAAGCATCTTGACCACCAAGCTTTTAGACGAAAAGGAATAAACCAAAGAGCAGAAGATTTAATACTAGAGGTATGTAATTGACAAATTAATGAGAAAGGCAAAACAAACTTAGGCACTAAAATGAATTTATTATGCAGCAGAACTAATTAAATTACTACACTGTGGTGCCCAATGGATGTTTATGTCCTTATTACTTTGTTTTAGCCTTTACCTAGAAACTAGAGCATCTATCCTATACTTAGTCCTATGTGTACCTTAGACTCTAGCTAAGAACCTAGAACTACCGTGTGCAACACATGAAAACACAACAATACTACTACTATATGTATAATGTGGAGATAGTATTTCATGGTAATGTTGTGTCGTGTCGGATCTTTGGCTTGAATTAAAGTAGCAACTCTTTTAGGCTTATCAGTTTATCATTGTGTGGAATTGTAAGTCAAATTCTAATGATTTTGTTACGTGTATCATGTCATGTCATGCTTTTGTGACTATATTAAGTGTAACCAAAGCACACATATTAGTCATGTACCCATGTTACACCACCCCGTATTAGGTCTTATCATACTTAGATATATTATCAACTATACAAACGGTACTTTTACACACGTGTGAAGGGAAACACAACACTTAATTGGATATACTTAATGAATCAGATGTATATAGAAAATTGACCAAACAACCAATTTTGTTTATGCCCCAAACACTGACAAGCATTTAGGCCAACATACAGGACTCATACAGTAGTATTACTAGAGGTAGCACTAATGCTAACAAAGAAGCAATTCAGCTTTTATGTAAGGCTGCACCAACAACCAACTTCCCTAAAGCACTAGACTAATTTTTTTTCTCATTTATTTATTCATTTACTTTTAAACAAAGATCTTCACAATTTTAAAATATCTTGTTTTATAAGAAGATCTTCAGAATTCTAAATAAAAATAAATTGAATTGAAAATAAGCGTCAAAGAACAAAGTATGATGTTGTACAAATACGCATTATATATTTACATCCTCACCTACAATATACATATTCTATGTGAAGGCTGTCTAGTATAGGTAACGTAGACATCTTAGGCTAGGAGTAAAAACTGTAGACAAAAGTGTTCGAAAAAATGCAAATTAATCTTCCTAAAAGAAAGCATTAAAACACAAACCTTTGAAAAGAATTGAAAAGCAAATCAACCAAATTTCGCGCAAATTAAATTGGTGATCCTCCTCTCAAAATTTATTACCTTAAGTGGGACCAATTTTAAAGAGAAAAAAAAATTAAAAAAAAAAAAAAAAGTAGGCGACCCTTCTACTCTAATAAAAAAAATAATTAATTAATAACAATTATTTGGAAAAAAAAAATAGTGAAAGCAAAAACAAGTCAAATTAAAGAAAGAAAATAGGTTCAAATTTAAAATGAGGTAACCGCGGAATCAGTTACACTAGTCTTATAAAACACAATCACTGTGCTTATAATCAACGCTAAAAAATTGTACTACTACATACTTGTTTCTATACTATACTTTTAAATCTCTTTACAAAATTAAACTACTCCATAAAAATTACGTTATTAATTAATAGAACCTGATGATTAAAAAAAAAAAAAAAAAATTGTTTAATTAATCGCGTAAAAATCGAAAAAAACTTTAAGCATTTAATGCCTCATGATTTCAAATTCAAACTACAAATCAATTCTTTTCTTTTACTACCGTATCCAAATGGAGGACCACGAATCATAGAAGTATATACATGTACTTTTGACGCATGAAAAAATTTCCACTATAACAAAATAGTGAAAAACAACTAAAACTATCTGACAGAGAGCATACAATAAAAATAAAAATAAATTATCTTCGACCATTAATTTACCAAAAACTAAAGTGAATTTAGGCTTTTGGTTGAGTCGTAGAATTATCGAAAAACTAAAGTGTATTTGTTACCAAAAATAACGAACAAATTGAAGCAAAAACGAGAAAGTGACAGCTAATTTATTATTTCTTGGTGTTCATAATGAAAAATAAGCTAAAAAAGGAAGGAAATGAAAAAAAAATTACCAGGAGTTGGCGAAGGAGGGAGAAGAACCCAAAATGAGCAGCTAAGAAAAGAGGAGTGACGTCAGCTTTAAACTCTTCATATTGTACAACAGTTTCGTTAGGGAGGTAATCATGGAGTACAATATTAGTGCGACGGAGCTTAAGAGAAACATCACCGACAAAGTTGACGTCTACAAAAGGATCCGAAATGAATTTCGAACAAGAGGGGATGTCATTGAGGGTAAGGGATTCGAGAAGGTGTTGAGAAACTTGGTGTTGGTAATTGAAAGGAAATACTTGGTTTCCGGTTGAATTATGAGAGAAGACTGTCATTGTGATTTGTTTTTATTTGATTGGTTTTATTGTAATTTTAGGTGCATGAGTTTATTGGGGAGAGATAGGGAGAAGAGGAGAGGGGGAGGAGTTGGAGTTTGGAAGGAGTGAGGGGCGAGAGACAGGGGAATTTATTGCCTTCTAATGCTGCAATTTTACTGGACTATTGCTGTTAGTTTTTTTATTGTTATTATTAAAAAAAATATTGGAGTCAATCACTTTGTGAATGGTAGGAAATCATAATTTACTCCGTACTAAATTAGTAGTCCCATAGTAATAATTTTCTTCATTTGTCTTCCTACATACGGAATGAATGGAATATTTTACCGTCTTTATTTTACTTTGTTTTTTTAATGTTTATATTGATTATAAGAATAAAGGTTGTTTACAATATAAAATTCTACATTATATACATATAGAGTATAAAGAATAACATATTTATATTAGATCTTCTTAGGTTAAACTAAATATTACTTCTGTTTCTTATTAATTCAATATTTAGGTGTTATTTGTGACATATATAAAATATTCAAGTGTTATAATTAATAAAAATCGGAGGTAGTATGTAAGGTTAAAATATGTATTGCTTATAAAATACAGTGAAATTTTTGGGTATTTAAACCAATGTATTGAAAAATGTGCATATTGTAAATGTAAAAATGAAAAAAAAAAATTAATAGAGTACTAAATTAGTTGTTCGTTATTAACTACTCCATACTTTTTTCTTATGGTATAAGATCGGACAATTGGTAAAAACACTAGTAATTCTAAGTAGAGTATGAATTGAGTATATATTCTATGAATGTCTTCCTATACGTTTTTTTTTAATTTATTTTTTTTTCTTTTACTTTTTTGTACTTGAATAATTTTTCTA
The DNA here is from genome assembly GCA_016808085.1 of Suaeda aralocaspica. Lineage (NCBI taxonomy): Eukaryota > Viridiplantae > Streptophyta > Magnoliopsida > Caryophyllales > Amaranthaceae > Suaeda > Suaeda aralocaspica. The sequence continues at coordinate 9,298,451 of PYUH01000036.1, read as the reverse complement.
TTTCAAGCATATAGATTTTTTTTACCTATGTAGCTCAATTTTTTTACCAATATTTTAAGATCGATTCTCATCACATTCCTTATGTCTCTTTAAACATCAAAAGTAAAACAAGAATTATAGACTAATGTTTTTTTTCTGAAAAATTATTATGAATTATCATAATTTATATTTTGTGTACAAATTTGAGTTGTCTTTCCTAATAAGTTTTTCTTAAGAGGACATAATCCTCTTTATTTTTCTTAGGAAATAATTTTTATATATACTTTGTATAATGGGAAGGTAAGGAACATGTGAAGGGGATCAGGTGAATTTCTTTATTATTATTTTTATTTTTTGTATTCTAGATGGTAATATACTAATATGGCATATGATTATGAGTGAGCATAAAAAATTGTAAAATTGATGGATATCCCAATGTTCAATTCCATCATTTTGTGCCCAATTTTAATCCAATTCAAATTTATCAACAATTTTTTAATTATGTTAAGTAACATACTCCTTACATTTAGACACTATTTGACAATTCATTTCAATCACCTTAAATGAGTATGTGCTAAACATTTAGTTACCTAAAACAATAGTTATGTTTGGGTTTGACAAGGCTATCACACACCTATCAAAAATAGACAACAATTCTAACTAATGTAGTTATGGTAGTAAGAGTCGAATCCACGGGGAAGCTATTAAAATTTATTAGTTTTAAAAGGTAAATATTGTACAAGGGGCGTTGGTTGAGAATTTTGACTAATTATTAACTAATTTCGGAAAATAACAGGAACATACAGAATTAAACTCAAAAATACAAAAACCTAAGGCAATTTGTTCACCAAGAACGATCAATAAAATAAAGAAGCACAAAACAATTAATTTCACTAAATTTACTTTTAAACTAGGATGGACTCACTAATTCTCTCGAATTTAGACTCCCTCAAAACTCCTCTACTAGCTTTTGCTCTTGCCTAAACTCGTTTTGTCTATTATTCGATGGCCTATTGTGGTAAACTTATCCATCGGCATCAATTTCAATAATAACCAAACTCACAATTAAACCTATACACAATTTAGTTAAAAGAAGAAAACTAGTTAATTAACATCTACTTACTCCATTAACAAATTCAAGGATCCCCCTAAAACCTAGAAAACAACTACTCACTCATAATTATAAAAATTAAAACAAATTGCAATAAAAAATTCATAATTGAATCAATCAAACTATTAATAAGTAAATAAATTAACATGAACTAATTAATTTACAAACTAATTATCAAAACTAAATAAAATTTACATAAACAAAAATAAACTAAATTAATTGTATGATAAAATAAAGATAACTAACTGAAATTAAATTGAATTGAATGCTGAGAGTTTCACAAAGTAAAAACCTACAACTAAATCTAGAGAGAGAAACTCAATTAACCCCTAATGAAGATTTGAGAGTAAAAATTATTACTAATGCTTTGATGTGAAAACCTTAACAATCGTCCTTTATATAACCCCTTTACAAATCCCCTAAACAAAACACGACGAAACAAACCTGAGCCCACATTTTTCCTTAGTTGCGGGCGCAACTCCGCAACTAAGGAAATTTCATATTTCCTGGAGCTTATGTCCACACTTGTAGAAGCAAGCCATACAAGGCTGCGGACACAAATCTAGATAGATACAGAGTCTTTTTTCTCTCTTTCTTTCCTTTCTTCCTTGACTTAGTCATTTGGCTTGCTCGCTTGGCACGTATCCTAATGCACCCCAATCTTGCCTTGCCTAGCTCCTCGGCTTCCATCTAATCCTCGATTTCTGTGCTTCTTCAACCAAAAATCAAACAAAATCAAGCATAAAGCTGCAAAGGATAAAATCAAAGTAATATACTCCAAAAAATAGCCGAAACTCATCCAAACTTAGCATAATTACTCGAAATGATAAATCAAGGCAAAACAAACCAAACTAAGCAAAATTAGAGCAATTAAGCACGCAAAAAAAATGAGAACCAAAGGGGAAACACTATACATGTAACACCCCAGACTCCTGACGGAGCCGGATTAATCACCAATGCACAACAAGGGCCAACAACTATCCTCATGAACCAACACAAGTCCTTCCAACGCATTTTGTCCTCGCTCATGCGTAGGGGTATACACGGTGCGATCTGACGCGGTCTGAGGTCCAAACCAGACCAGACCGCAAAATTGCGGTCTAGGTGTTTTCCAGACCAGACCAGACCACAACTTTTTAAACGGTCTGGTCTAATGCGGTTTGCGGTTAAACCAAAATTCCTGAAAGATTTTATGAAGCATAACGTTATAAGAGCGAAATGCTAATACACAACAAACGTTAAGTTTACCTATACAAGCAAGTGCAAGTCCACAACAGAAAATGGCAATATACCATCCATCAATTAATCATAAAATGAAAAACCATACAGAATTACAAATTTAAAAGGTTGTATATTTGCAATACCACAAATCTTAAACAAACCATAATTATTTACGGTTTATGGTCTGGTCTGGTCTAAAAAAAAAAAAACTAGACCAGACCGCAAGAATAACGGTCTAGCTTAAAAAAAAACCAGACCATAAATTTTGGACCACGGACCAGACCAAATCGCAGAAATACGGTTTGGTCCACGGTTTGGTGCGGTCCAAACCATTCTCTGTACAGCCCTACTCATGAGCACCCTGAGAAACTTCCTAGGAGGTCATCCATCCTAATATTGCTCCCAGCCAAGCACGCTTAACTTTGAAGTTTCTTAGGAAATGAGCTCCTTAAAAGAAAGATGCATCTTGTTGGTATGAGTAGTATGTATAATCCTTTTAAAGCAATCATGAGGGGGTATTACAATAAAAGCTAGACAAATCAGGGTTATGAGCTGAAATACAATTCAAGCTTGAAAATTAATTGAAATTGAATTGCTATCAAGTATCAACTCATTTAAGGTGCTGAAAATTTTAGCTATCTAATCAATTGCATCAGCTACTTTATCGCTTCACTTCTATTTCGGCTCATGTTTCCAAACATACCCTTAATTTCTTCACTTTGATGTTTGTGTACATGAGCTACCTATCACTCCTAGATTAAAGTAAATTTTAGGGTTGTAAGCACGATCATTGTTAAATAAAGTATGTCAAATCTTGCGAAATAAATTACAGCAAAGTTTTTTTTTTTTTTGGAGGGGGGTGGGGGGAACCACCTAAAATACATTTTTTACCTCATAGCACACCTATTTCCCTGCAATCTAGCTTCGACTACACTTGAAACAACCTAGGTCACACATTTCTTTTTTTTGTGGGTGGGTCATAATCCCAACACGAGTTTTAACATATGGTGAGACTCAAGACATGTCTTAGCTAAAAGGAATTCAAGTTGCATTGCACTGTACTTAATAATTACTATGCATTTTGAATTGCTTTGGTTAAAACATATCAAAGTCAAAGTTTGAATTAAATTAGAAAACATTGTTAAAAAATATTAATTATTTAAACGAAATCCCAAAAAAAAAGTATAATTTTTTTTGTTGTTGTTGTTGTAAATTAGATATTTTTTCAATACCTACCTACAACCAACCAACAATGGTTATTTAAAATCAAATCTCTTTTATTGATTATTTAATAATAAATCAAAAGATATAATTTATGTAATATTTTAAATATCATTATAAATCTGATATAAATATCAATATAACTCTTATACCAACGGCTATACTAGATCCAAAAACTAAACTCACTTTGATTCATCATGTCAGGTACAATTATACAAATAATAATATTATATAATATTACGTGAGGTATAATTTCATTCTAAACCCTATTATGCTAATATCTAACATAATTAGCAATATAAATTTGTTAAGGTAATTGATAAGTAGTCAAATCATATAACCGCTAACATTACTATACAATACCAATTATATTATACTCGTGTATATTTAAAGTAGAATATAAACAATAACGTAATTTTTGTTGAGGAGCTATATACAATAACAATTATATACAGAGTAACTTTCATTATTTATATATCTAAAGTTAGAGTAATCGGGAGTAAATAGAGCACACATCACATTGAGCTTTACCCCTTTTTTTTTTTTTTTTTTTCAATAGCATAAGGAAATTTGTGAAAGGCGTGTCGCGCACCTAACAAAAATAACCTAACTTTTCCTCCTAACTATGTAGTCGGGCAAGTAAGGGTTGAATCCCAAGAGACTAAATGGTTCAAAGTGGTCGATTTTGATTCTACTTTATACTAAGCAAGTAACAATTTAGAGTTGAGATTTATTAACTATTCTAACACTAAACAAGACTAATGGAAATACTATGATAAAATTCAAGGAATAAAAACACCTAGAGTTAGGCACCACCACTAGCACAATTGACGCAAGCAACCCATACCCCAATTTAACGACTAATTGTTCAAGAGAAAAGGTAACCCTATAAAATACCACAAACCTCTCCTGAGTATCTATGGCTTCCTTAATTTGCAATCAAGCCTACTCCCGTGGAATCATGTAAATCAAAGACTTTAATCACAAAACCTTAACTTTCTAACAATTCATTCTACCTACTCCCGTGGAGAATTTCATGTTCTTAATTGAAATATTCAAATTCACCAATACCCAATTCCCATTGTGATAAAGACAATGAATTCATAACAATACCAATTATCCCTAATCTAGTATTGGCATAAGAACAATCAATTAAGCATGAACAATCAACAATTAAATTGGGGATTTTACAAAAATTGCTCAAGAATCAATCATGGCTAGGGCTTGACCTAACCCTAGATTAATAAAACTANCAGATTAATAAAACTACTCACATATAATTGTTGAATAAACAAAACAAAAATTAAAAGAAAGCATGATTAACAACAATAAAAAGAGAATAGAGAAAAGAAGATATTACTTGAATTGATATAATTGCCAAAGTAATGTTAAAAAAAAACCAAAGTTGAGAATGTGTGCCAAAGAAAACTAAGGAGAACTAAAGCTTTTTTTCTAAAATAAACTGTTATTGAAACATGTGTGAAGAAATTATAATGAAACTCCTTAAAAAAATCTATTTAGATGCTAGGAATATGAAGAGTTGTCTACATCAAAGAAGAGGCCGCAACCGGGGTGTAGCATGTGATATTAAGCCGCAACTAGTGTGCGGAGTAGGCTGATTTTTGCTTCAAAATACTTCAAAAACAAGTGACCACAACTAGGTTGTGGCAAACTAAGTCATTTCCACAACCATGTTGTGGTAAGTCTTCATGAGCAACTCTTTTGAAGCTTTTCACCATCATAAATGCCTTGATTTGTCCATTCTTTGATCAGCATCCAATTAGCTCTACTTGCATCTCCAACAATCCTAACAAAAACACCTAAAACCTACAAAACAAAGCAAAATACACCCGAGAAGAACAATAGCAAAGTATAAAGCATAATAGTTCCAAAAGGTTGAAACTATGGGAAAAAGAAGATGAAAACACACAAATTTAGCATAGAAATATGAGTATAAAATGGTGTTATTGTTATAAAATATAGAGAATGAGAGTCTAGATACTTAAGAGAATATAGAATTTGTATTATTCAAGTGTGTCTACTCTACACTAGGAGCCCTATATTTATACACATGACTATCTTGTGACTCCTTAAGAACATTGAAAGGTCATAAGTGACTATAGTGAAGGGAGTTACATGGAGGAGTAAAAATCATAGGTTACAAGAGAATTTACATAGTACACTTATGGTGAGAATGATGAGAATTAACACATGGGGAATATGGACATCCACCATTATGAAAGAATTATAACAGTTATCAATTTACAAATTATATTTAAGGCAACCTTTTTTTAATGAATTGCCACATTAAAAAAAAAATTAGCCAATGATGTAAAAAAAAATATTAAAACAAAATCTATGTACCATGCAATACAATTTTTCCAATAATTCTATATATTATTAAGATAATTATGTTGAGAGATGTTTCAAGGCTTTGCAATTCATAACACAATTATAGTCATCACCACCTAAGAGCATTCACAATGGTCAGTTTCCCCAAATCTTCTCTCTTTTACTCTCATTCTGACAAATTACCTTTTACCAACTTTTTTACTCAATAACCTACGGAGAGTATATGCAATGCTCCTCTTATACAAAAAACATTTCAGGGTATATATATATATTACATGAAGAAGCATAACAATATGAATATAGTTTTGTAGAGAATAAAAAACAGAGTTAATAATCCATGCAATAATAATAATGATGATAATAATAATAATAATATTATTATTATTATTTAATTAATTTTTTTATTTGAGTTTTGAATATTTTATAAAATTAATTGCCAAGCTCTAAGATTAAAAGGTTTGCAAAAGAATGCCACATGTTGTTTTGTCATTGATACTAATTGTAAGATAATTTACAGATTTCATTCATGAAATCAAACACAAAGGATCGAGACTAAACATAATTCAACGCAAAGATAACAACAAAAAGGCTAACCTTGATCCATGGTAAATCTTGATAGCAATCTCTAGAGATTTTCCTCCCTTAGCCCTTTGATTTGATTGTTTATTTGATGAATAATAAACCAGTAATTTTTTTTTTTTTTTGTGATTAATGTTATGAGTTTTCATGAAAATAAAAATGATTGCCCATAACTTCCCTCTTATGTCCATAATAAATATAACTTGTGTGTCTCTCTTAACCAACTCCTTTTAATGTTGGTGTCTCTTCAAGTGAGCACCTTTACTATTATATATTCTTTAATAAGAGATATCACATATTATTTTAATGGGCAAGGGACGAGGGAATAATAATACTCCCAGATTTTAATGTCATTAATTGAAACCGATTCATCACGGTATCACCTTTATTATTAAAATCTAATAACGTTAATATAGACTTATTTATTTTATTATTAAACCTTAAACACATAGGCCACATAGGATATTTAATAAATATTCTAACATTCTCCCACTTGGCCTTTGTGTCATCTCAATAGTTTAATAACTTCTGTAAATGCGCACTTTAAATAAGTCTAATAAACTTTAATAACCTTAGTTGAATTAGAATTGATCGGATCATGGCGGTCACAAGTCATTGTGCGACATGATCCCTTCCATGTATCACAAACCAATACAAACTCAATGATAAACTGTCATAAATCTCAATATCCATTACATGTCATCTACTAACTATAATGTATACAAATACCATAATGACAACACTATTATATGAAGCAGAAACACAACCATAATTGAATTCAAAGTATTTACATAAAGAGCTAATCTTACTAGTATAGCAAGGCTTTATCTATGACACCCATACGCTCTACATGGCTAATGAACATCTTGGGTGATAGTCCCTTAGTTAACGGATCTGCAACCATCATGTCCGTTCCAATATGATCAATAAATACTTTACGCTTCTGCACTTCTTCTTTCACAGACAAGAATTTCACTTCCATATGTTTGGTTACTTTAGAAAACTTGTCATTCTTTGAGAAGAAAACGGCTGCGGAATTATCACAATAAATTCTCAACGGCCTCGCTATGCTATCAACAATACCAAGTCCTGAGATAAAGTTCCACATCCACAATGCATGATTCGTAGCCTCAAAGCATGCTACGAATTCAGCTTCCATGGTGGAGGTGGCAAGGATAGATTGTTTGGCACTTTTCCATGATACAACTCCTTCAGCTAATAAGAACAAGTAGCCAAATGTTGATTTCCTACTATCAACACATCCACCGTAATCTGAATCCGAATATCCAATAACTTCAAGGTGTTCGGACTTTCTATATGTAAGCATGAACTCCTTGGTTCCTTGCAAGTACCTAAGAACTTTCTTAGCAGCTTTCCAGTGGTCCATTCCTGGATTACTTTGATACCGACCTAGCATCCCAACTGCGAAGCTAATATCGGGCCGAGTACAAGTTTGAATGTAATTCAAACTTCCAACCACTGATGCATATGGAATTCTTTCCATTTCCTTTCGTTCCAATTCATTTTTAGGACATTGCATTTTACTGAACTTGTCCCCTTTTTGTATTGGAACAACACTTGCAGAGCATTTCTCCATTCTGTATCTCTCTAAGACCTTATCAATGTAAGCTTTCTGAGACATCCCAAGCCATCCTTGTGATCGATTTCGATGTATTTCTATTCCAATCACATAGGATGCCTCACCCATATCTTTCATTTCAAAGTTCTTAGAGAGATATTTCTTTGTTTCATGCAACATACCCATGTCATTCGCAGCAAGTAATATGTCATCAACATATAAGACTAAAATCACAAATTTGCTCCCACTGAACTTAATGTAGATACATTTGTCAACAATGATTTCTACAAAACCATAAGATGTGATAGTACCATTGAACTTTAGGTACCATTGTCTGGAAGCTTGTTTTAGTCCATATATTGACTTCCTCAGCTTACACACCATGTGTTCTTTTCCTGTGGCCAAGAAACCTTCTGGTTGGTTCATATATATTTCCTCCTCTAATTCCCCATTCAAAAAGGCGGTTTTAACATCCATTTGGTGAAACTCAAGATCATAATGAGCCACCAAAGCTAAAACAATTCTTAAAGAATCTTTCTTTGAAACGGGAGAAAAGGTCTCTTTGTAGTCAATGCCATCCTTCTGAGTGAAACCTTGAGCAACAAGCCTGGCCTTAAATCTTTCAATGTTGCCTTTGGAGTCTCTTTTGGTCTTGAAAACCCATTTCGATCCAATTGTTTTGGATCCTTCCGGCAACATTACTAAGTCCCAAACATTGTTATCGTTCATAGATTTCATCTCTTCTTTCATGGCAATTAACCACTTATCGGAATTGCTACTTTCCATAGCCCTTTTAAATGATACAGGATCATCATTCAGGCTTAAGTCACATTCACTTTCAATTGCATAAACCACATAATCATCTGAAATAGCTGGTCTCTTTTCCCTAATAGACCTCCTTAATGGTTCATGTGGTTCAGAATTCTCTTCTTGAATTGTGACTGGTTCATCATCCATTTCATCATGTGGGATTTGATCATCATTATGTTGTTCAGTTGTGCCAATTGGATATGATGCAACAACTGGTACAATAGCTTTAGTAGACATGTCAGGAGAAGTAGCTTCAACCTGAATTTCTTTAATGTCCACCTTTCGTGATTCTTTACTCCCACTAGTTTGACCATTTTCAATGAACCTAGCATTTCCAGTCTCAACTATTCTGGTACTATGGTTAGGGCAATAAAATATGTATCCCTTTGACTTTTCAGGATAGCCAATAAAATACCCACTAATTGTCCTTGGATCGAGTTTCTTTTCATTGGGATTATATAACCTTACTTCTGCTTGGCAACCCCAAACACGTATATGTCTTAAACTAGGTTTCCTTCCCGTCCACAGTTCATAAGGTGTCTTAGGAACTGCCTTACTAGGAACCCGGTTAAGCAAATACGTAGCAGTCTTTAATGCATATAACCACAAAGAATCGGGTAAAGAACAATTATTTAACATGCTCCTAACCATACCCATTAAAGTACCATTCCTTCTCTCCGCTACACCATTTTGTTGAGGTGTACCAGGCATTGTATACTGTGCACAAATGCCTTTACTTTCGAGGAACTTTGCAAATGGACCTGGACATTGTCCACTTTCATTATATCTTCCATAATATTCACCTCCTCTATCAGATCTCACGACCTTTACTTTTCTATCTAACTGCCTTTCAACCTCATTTATGAACACCTCTAGGACATTCACAGATTGAGACTTTTCATGCAGTAAATATGTATAACCATATCGTGAGTAATCATCGATAAAAGTGATGAAATACTTTTCACCATTCCACGAAGGAACATCAAATGGACCACATATATCGGTGTGAATTAACTCAAGTAGCTGAGTGCTTCTCATGGCAGGTTTCTTTGCTATGTGCTTAGTTTGTTTTCCTTTTATACAATCTATGCACACATCTAGATCACAAAAATCCAATTGAGGTAAAATGTCATTCTTTACCAACCTCATTAACCTTTCTTTGGAAATGTGACCTAGTCTTTGATGCCACAATAAAGCAGAACTCTCATTAGATGCACTACGCTTAATGCCTTGACTTTCAACATTAAACAAGGATTCAGAAAATTTAACATCAAGATTAAACTTATATAGTGAATCAGTCAAAGTACCACTACCAACAAAACAATTATGTCGATACAATGAAAATCCACCAATTCCAAATTTAACATGAAAACCTAAATTGTCCAATCTACTAATAGAAACTAAATTTCTAGCACAATCAGGTACATAGAGACATCTTTCAAGATCCAAATAACAGCCAGTGTTTAAGATCAATCTATAAGTCCCTATTCCTTCTATACGTGCCTTCATCCTGTTTCCCATGAACAAGTACTGTTCAGCTCCTCTTATGGGCTGGATCGAATTGAATCCCTGTTTAATATGAGACACATGAGTAGTAGCACCAGAATCTAACCACCAAGTATTAAAAGGCACTTCTATAAGATTTGATTCAAAGGAAACAAAGCTATAATGTATACCTTTCTTTTCGAACCAAGCCTTCCTTTTAGGACATTCTTTCTTGAAGTGTCCCGATTTCTTGCAAAAGAAACACTTCTTGTCTTTTCGGATTTGACTTTGTGGACCTTTCACAGAAGTCTTATCCTTGTTTTTGCCCTTTTTACCTGGCTTTTCTTTGCTGCTGCTGGCACCATCATGACCTATGAGATGGATTTCTCGATCTTTCATCTTCTTTAATCTACCTTCCTCTTGAATCAACATGGCCTTTAATTCTTGAAAGTTCCACTTATCCTTAATGGTGTTATAGTTCACCTGAAACTGACCAAATTGATCTGGAGGTAGAGAATTAATGATGAATTGAACCAAGAATGAGTCACTCACATCCATTCCCAGGCTCTTTAACTTTGCTGCCAAGTTAGACATGTGAGTCACATGATCATGGATAGGCTGAGACCAGTCAAACTTTTTAGTAGTCAGCTCACTCATTAGGCTGCCCACTATTGACTTATCAGCCAAATCAGATTGTGAACACTCTTTAATCACATGCAAGAATTCCTTTGCATTCTCTGTCTTAGGCATAGATGGCTTGATACTTTCAGCCATAGTCATCCTCATGAGATTCAAACACAACCGATTTGATCGCTCCCATGCCTCATAGAGAGACTTTTCTGCATCGGAGCTAGTGTCTGTAATGGTTGCGGGCTGCTCATCCATTTGAATTGCAAGGTCCAAAGACATAATACCCAGTGTAAACCGGATTTGTTCAGACCAATCATCATAGTTCAGCCCATTGAATTTCACAACAGAGTTCGCAAATGAATAGAAATTTGATGAAGCTGCAATAAATTAATACATGCTCACCTATTAGCGCTTTGATAAAATATAATACAGATTTTAATAAATAACTAACTATATATACTTTATGATATGCATCTAAGTAACCTTTGGGCTATACTTAAATACACACAATTTCATCGATGCTAAAAAAAAAATATACTTTTATAATTGACATAATATATATTTGCTAAACAAGCACGCCATCTTTGGATAAACATACTACTTAACAAAGAATGTATGTCTAATACTTCACATATTATTGACTATATTCAATGATCCATCTTTGGATGATCTCCTAGAATATACTCAATAAAACAATTGATCAATAAAACTTATCTTAATAATAGCATCACTTTAATCATGATCAATTGAAATCTAATTTATAATTCAAAATCTAAATAACATACATAACTAGGCCACTTTGGTGACTAACAAGTTACTACCCTTATTTAGACCTTGAATTATAATCTTTAATGGGTTTTATTTTTTAATAATACTATTCAAGTAGTTATAGAAAACATCACAAATGCTTTGGGATTTCAACACTTGAATCTGGTTCCAGCCCTACTTTTCTGCCTAATCACATTGAGGATTTGCTAATTTGGATTGCATTCAACCACGTAAAGGGAACTCCGACATTTCATAATCATCATCAGACTAATAATACTATTCAATTTTCTTATATACTGCTGTTTTCTTTCATGCACTAGACCTTGAATAATACTATTCAAGTAATCATCGTAATGCGTAAATTATGATAGTCTACACCCGCTCTTGATACCAAAGTAAGATAATTTACAGATTTCATTCATGAAATCAAACACAAAGGATCGAGACTAAACATAATTCAACGCAAAGATAACAACAAAAAGGCTAACCTTGATCCATGGTAAATCTTGATAGCAATCTCTAGAGATTTTCCTCCCTTAGCCCTTTGATTTGATTGTTTATTTGATGAATAATAAACCAGTAATTTTTTTTTTTTTGTGATTAATGTTATGAGTTTTCATGAAAATAAAAATGATTGCCCATAACTTCCCTCTTATGTCCATAATAAATATAACTTGTGTGTCTCTCTTAACCAACTCCTTTTAATGTTGGTGTCTCTTCAAGTGAGCACCTTTACTATTATATATTCTTTAATAAGAGATATCACATATTATTTTAATGGGCAAGGGACGAGGGAATAATAATACTCCCAGATTTTAATGTCATTAATTGAAACCGATTCATCACGGTATCACCTTTATTATTAAAATCTAATAACGTTAATATAGACTTATTTATTTTATTATTAAACCTTAAACACATAGGCCACATAGGATATTTAATAAATATTCTAACATTAATAACTTGGGGATGTTACCATTTAACTTACTTCATCAAAATATGGGTACCTCCCACAATGATGGGATTGATAAGTAATTAAAATGGTACCCAACTGTATTTGGCCATTTGGCGAACCTATTGTAGTTTGGAGTTGCTCTAAAAGCTAAAAGCACCTGGCCTGCAATGGTCGGGCGCTCACTCTACTATTTCTCTCTCCACTTTACCTTTTGACACAACATTTTATACTAAGGATGTGTTCTTTTCACAGTATTACAATCCCGATCCATACCAATCCATTCCATTCCAGGGTCATCCATTTTACTCTCGACGTACAATTCTTTCTAATTCATTCTAATCCATTCAAATTCGGACAATCCATTCTAATCCCGACAATCCATTCTTGAAAATTAAAATCTTAACGACACAATAGTCTCCATAACAAATTTGTTTTTGTTTTTTTTTTTTTGCTACATATAATAATGTGTTAAATATACATTTTTGCTACATAATAATCTAGGTACAATGTCATTACAAATATTTGAATATATAAAGGAAGTGCTTCAATTATCCTCGTGTCATTCTTCCTCTTTCACAATACGTACTTATAATAATAGTAGCAGTAGCAGTAGCAGTAGCAGTAACAATGATAATAATAATAATAATAATAATAATAATAATAATAATAATAATAATAATAATAATAATAATAATAATAATAATAATAATAACAATAATAATAATAATAATAATAATAATAATAATAATAGTTGCAATTTTTATGAATTTAATTCTTTTGACGAGAAATTTTCATTAGACGTGAGGAATTAAACTGTATGTTGATTTTTAGTTTAAACAATGTGAATTGGAAGTTCAAAACATAATTAATTTACAAAGCTTAGCAAATCAATTGTCAGACGCATTTACTGACCTAAATAGAGTAACTAAGTCACATATATCAGCTGTAAATGCTCCTATCAAGATTGATGTCCCTGAAGGACAATCTCATGAGCCTAAAGCACGCCTGAAGCGTGGTAGACCATTAGGTTCCAAAGATAAGAATCCTCGGAAAGGAAAAGGAGCAATAATAAGTAATGGCCAGATTGAGGAAACAATAAATGAAGGATCTCCAGAAGAGACCATATACATGACAAATAATAGTGTTCTAGAAGAACCTCAGGTACTCGTAAATGAAGAGATCTCAACAGATTATGTCATGTCTAGAATAACTTGGAACCGAAATGAAATCGACGTCGATGATGCATGCTTTTGCATATAATGTAGCACTTGATGTTATGAATGAAAAAGAGGATCATGAGCCTAAGTCCATTGAAGAATGTAGGAAAAGAGATGATTGGCCAAAATGGAAAGAAGCAATTGATGCAGAATTGAAATCACTTGCAAAGAGAGAAGTATTTGGGCCAGTAGTTCGTATACCTGAAGGTATAAAACCAGTGGGATATAAATGGGTCTTTGTGCGGAAAAGAAATGAAAAGGGTGAAATTGTGAGACACAAAGCACGTTTAGTTGCATACGGATTCTCACAAAGACCTGGTATTGATTTTGAGGAGACGTATTCTCCTGTGGTGGATGCAACTACTTTCAGATCTTAATTAGTCTGTCAGTAAAACATGGACTTGATTTACGACTAATGGATGTTGTAACAACTTACTTATACGACCCACTTGATAGTGATATATATTATATACATGAAACTCCCGGAAGGTTTCAAGTTGCCTGAAGCAACTGGTAAGTTAAATAGATCCCTTTATGGATTGAAACAATCAGGGCGTATGTGGTACAATTGCCTTAGTGAATATTTGTTGAAAGAAAATTATAAAAATGATCCTATCAGGCCTTGTATTTTCATAAAGAAAATTGGGTCAGGTTTTGTGATTATTGCTACCTTTGTTGATGATTTGAATATCATTGGAACTCCAGAAGAGATTTCAATAACAGTGGAATACTTGAAAAAGGAGTTTGAAATGAAAGATCTTGGTAAGACAAAATTTTGTTTAGGGCTACAAATTGAGCACCTAAAAGAAGGAATCCTTGTGCATCAAACTACATACACAGACAAGGTGCTTAAAAGATTTTATATGGATAAAGCACATCCGTTAAGTAGCCTTATGGTTGTAAGATCACTAGATGTTGATAAAAATCCCTTTCGCCCTCGGAAAAATGATGAAGAGATTCTTGGCCCTGAAGTACCATATCTAAGTGCAATAGGAGCATTGATGTATCTTGCTAGTCACACAAGACCCGACGTATCATTCTTTATTAATCTATTAGCAAGGTTTAGCTCATGTCCTACCCAAAGGCATTGGAATGAGGTTAAGCATATATTTCGCCATTTGACAAGGTACGAAAGATAAAGGTTTGTTCTTTTCTAACACCTCCAAAGAAGAATTAGTTGGTTTTGCAGATGCAGAGTATTTATCAGATCCTCATTTTGCTCGATCACAAACCGAATATGTATTTACATATGGTGGTACCGCAATATCTTGGCGTTCCATGAAACAAACCATTGCTGTTACTTCTTCTAATCATGCAGAAATTTTAGCAATTCATGAGGCTAGTCGAGAATGTGTATGGCTAAGGTCTCTAATTCAGCACATACAAGAAGATTGTGGTCTATTATGTGGAAAACAAGATCCGACTACATTATATGAAGACAATGCAGCCTGTATTGCACAACTCAAGGAAGGGCACATTAAAGGTGACAGGACGAAGCATATTTCGCCAAAGTTTTTCTTTACCCATGACCTTCAGAAGAATAGTGAGATTAGTGTCCAACAGATTCGTTCAAGCGAAAATTTGGCAGACTTATTTACCAAGGCACTTCCGACTACTACATTCTAGAAATTAGTTCATCTAATCGGGTTGCGTCGTCTTAAAGATCTCAACGGATGACATCATGAGGGGGAGTTAATGCGCGTTGTACTCTTTTTCCCTTAGCCATGGTATTTCCCACTGGGTTATCCTAGTAAGGTTTTAACGAGGCAGCATTGCACATGCGCATTATAAAATGGTGTATTTGTTCTATAATGGACATCCAAGGGGGAATGTTATAAAATATTGATATATTGTGGATGCCCATTATATCCCTTATGTATCTAAAATATTTCAGAAAGTAGGGTTAGTTTTTAGGAAACCCTAATTGCTTGTGTATATATATATATATATATATATATATATATATCCCTATTATTGATAATATGACATATCTATTCTACTCTCTCACAAATTCTCTACTGAAACCCTATTTTCAACATATTATATTATTATATTATATATTCATTATTATTTTATGATCGTTGTTTTTCACATTCTATTGATGGTATGAAATTCTGGCTCCCTAGCACACCAAAAAGTTTTAAGAACACCACTTACAAATATATATTTTGCCATTTTTTCCGTAAAAGTTGATTGTTCAAAAATAATTAATTGTAATCCATCAAATACATTCGAATCCACTCAATCTATTCTATATATTCTAATCCCGACAATCTATCTAATCCCGACAACTCATTCTAATTCAGTATAATCCCGTCATCAATCTAATCCCATTCTAATCCCGATAATCCATTACACTTACAAGAAACAGCTTTATAGCGACGGAATGTTTTTCCGTCGCAAATTCAGTAATTTACGACGGAATTTTATTCCGTCGCAAATTTGCGACGGAATTATTACAATTGCGACGGAATTTTCCGTCGGTATTTTCCTACAAATGCTTACAAAATTTAAGAAATTTGGGACGGAAAATTATATTTTGCGACGGAAATTTCCGTCGGAATTTTGCGACGGAATTTATCCGCGGAAATCCGTCGCAAAATTCCGACAGAATTAATTTTGCTGTTTAGAGTTGTTATTTGTCGCGCAAAAACAAAAAAAAAAATAAACCCAACTCCTTCTTCTTCCCTCAAAGCTTACTCCCTCTACACACCACTCGAGCCTCCTTGTTCGTCCTCCTCCCTCTCAACACTGTGAAAAAAAAAAAACCTAACTCTGCTCTTCTCCTTCTTCTTCTCTTCGTCCCGTCTTGTTTTTTTTTAGTCGTTGCTGCTTCTCTTCTCTCGTCTTGTTCTTCTTCTTCGCCGTCTTGTTCTTCTTCTTGCCATCGGCTTCTTCTTCGTCACAAAGCTTCTTCTTTGTCGGTAATTGCCCTCAATTTGCTTCTGATTGTTGTCTTTGTTTCTCAATTTTTTTTGGTAATGTGCAATAATTCGTGAATTTGGTTCAAATTTACAGCAATAATTCATGAATTGCGAGTTTAAGGAGTTTTAAATTGAATTGGGGTATTGTAGCATACTACTTACTTGGATTTGGTGGGTTTGATAATTTATGGGAGTTTAAGGAGTTAAAAAAAAAAAACGGAATTAAAAGCAAAAACTTAAGAAAAAAAAACTTGTATTCTTTGTAACGATCGAAAAATAGATTTTTCCTAGGCTACCACACCTTGCAGTACACTTTCCCCAGCTCAATAAAAATTTCAAATCTTCAAAGTCAAACCCCAAAACACCTGAGAAACATAGTCACCTATGCATCACTTCCAGCAAGGGACAAAATCATTGACTTTGGAAGTACAAAGGTAGAACGCTAGGAACACTGCCTTCCACCTACTTAAAATGGGTGTCCAACAATCTTAGAGCTAGGGACTTTGAGGAGTGGGCTAAGCTGGCTGATCAAGTCCTTGATGACCCGGTTTATCAGGACCGTTATAGAGTGGAGTTTGTGGAAAAGCTGCTCAAAGGCGATACTATAACCTTATAGAGTGGGAGTTTGTGGGAGTTTTGTGGAAAAGCGCTCGAAAAAAAAAACCTGTTTAAAAAGAAAATTTCGATTTTTACTATCTTTTTTCAGGCTGTTGATTAGGCTTTAGAGGTTCAAATTAGGGGCATAGTGTTTAGTGTGTATACATACAGAATGCATATAATTTATTCTCTGAAATATTGTAAAATCATTCTTCCTCCCTCCCTTCATATATGCTATTATCTGTAAAAGTCTTCAAGGTGTCTTTGGTTCATCGTATTTGTCTCATTGACACATAAAGTTTAAGAATTTGCTTTCTTATCTATCCCATAAAGGAAATAAAGAAAGGAAAAGCGATTGCTTGTTCATGATTTGTCCTCTTATATAAACTTTATACATTCTTGTCTTTGCTTCTTAAACATGAAATACTTGAACAAAAAAAAATGCAAAGATCTGCTTAAACACTGCGCCTAACGCAGTGTGCTTGAAGTTATCGATTCTTTTATTATCTTAAGTATCAACGTAGTATAATCTGAACTCGCTTAGCAATTGGTTGAAATGCTGTTTGTGAACAAGTTCTTCTACTTCTCATCGGTAGAGGAAGTATATATGTTTGGCTAGTGTTTCCACACGAAACCAAACGATTCTAGTCACTACTTGGAATACGATTTCAAGTAATTACACCTTAATGGTAAAATGACAACTTTTATTGTTGATGATCTTTATTGACTATAAATGGTTGGTTAACATACTCCTACATAACTGAGTTTAAATTCTTATACTAGAAGAAAGGAATATTTGAGTTAATACAAACCTAGAAGTATAGTATAAGAGACCCTTTTTCTAGGATTTGTGAGGGTCCATGAATCTAAAGGACTTGATTTTTATGCATGAAGGGATTGATAAGGTGGTCAGAATTTCACTATGTTGTGCTGGTAAACGCACCATCCACTGCTAAACAGTTTATTTGTGCTTTAAGTAGGGTTAGGTTGCTTTCTTTCTTTTTTACTAACTTGTTAGCACATGCACCGTTTCATTGTTTTGAATTACAAATCTCACAAGATATTCGTTCGACATATGATCAGTTACACTGTCTAAGTTCAGGGCGTGATGCGTTTAAATGGGGTTACTAACAATGTGTAGATTAAGTTATCGTTTAGCATAACTATGGCTCTGATAGGTTAACCATGCGCTAATTTGTCTGTCATTAAACGAGGTCATTTCGAGCGACAAAAACATTTTCTGCATAAAGGGGCAGGACTGGTGCAAAGTCAGTGGTATCTTAGATTTGAGTATCATTCTCAGCACCTTTGCACAACATTCTAGCGAAAGTTTCAAAAAAAAACATTTTCGAACCGCGTCTAAGCTTTTGAGATTTTTTGTTTATTTCTTTATGTTTCAATCTTTCGTCTAAGTTGAAAGTAGATAACGCGATCGAAAAGTTAAATAATAGAAAGTTTTCAGTGTAGGAAAAAGTGAGAATATGTGAAAGGTTGAACATAATTATAAATTAACCGTCGGTAATGCTCTAATCCGGATTACAAGTAATTACAAACACACAAATTCAACTAATCAAACTTACAATTAAATTAAATACGAATTAGAAGTCGTCGGTAACTAATTAGTGTGTCATGTAATGAAGGTTTTAGTTCATAGCACTTTCATTAGTGTGCAACTAATGTGTTAGGGCTTATGTTCCTAAGAATAAGTTTGGTTACGATGCTACTATTAGCACATCTGAAGCTATACTTTTAAGGTTTACATCTAAACAAATTGCTTTTGTGCTCTACTTGTCATAATAATGACAATGCTTTAGACATTAATAATAATATTAATTTCATTAAGTATGGATGTATGTGACTTGTGTAGAAGTTATCACTGAAACGAAGGATCGTACTTGGATGTAATCAGGTGGATGGGTACTCTTTAAACCGTGCTTTCAAGAAGGAGTTGATGAATTCCTTCAATATTGTAAAGATCATCCACAGACTTCTAACCCAATGAAGTTAGGGTCCTTGTGTGAATGCAGAATTTACGTATCCATGACCCGGAAACGATTAACACTGCATTGTATCGCAAGGTTTCACACCGAATTACTAACGAGTGGATGAACCATGGGAGAGCTTTTCTGACTCCCTCGAAGGGAATCCAATGAATACCGTGACATGGTTTTGGATGCTCTAGGACATAACCAAGATAAGAGGGGTGATCACCAGGCCAAGATGTAAGAGGAACCTAATGCTCAAGCCAAACAGTTCCTTGATATGCTTAGCTTCTGAGCAACCTTGGTTGAAGGGAGTTTCAATTTCTAGGTTTGGAGATGGCCTTAAAATCACAGCTTGAAATGCGAGTATAATTTGCCACATGGTGTGTCGATGCTATTGCCTCTTTGTTCAGTCATGAGTCGGCTCCAAAGAAACACTACTAGGCGAGACCTTCTACGAGTGAAGAAGATTGTTCAGGGTTGGAGATGCCTGTGCAAAAAATTGATGCATGCCGAGAGCTTGCATGTTGTTTATGGAAACAGGATGCCAACGCTCTACGTGTAACGGTCGTTGCATGCGACCGATACAAGAAGACTTCTAAAGGGAACGTGTGCCTTTGAATGTTCTCACTTACCTCCCCATTACTCCCTCGATGCAAAGAATGTTTGCAACAAAGGACGTTTGCACGAGAAATGGCATGGCATCCAAAGAATCCTCGACAGCAAGGCACAATGGCACACCCTAGCGACAGTGACGCTTGGAAACAATTGATAGATGCTCTAACGAATTTGCATCTGAACCTCGTAATGTTCGCTTGGTTGTGTACAGATGGGTTTTGATCCTCATGGTAAATTTGGCGGTAATTATCTTGCTGGCCTGTTATTTAATACCCCTTAACAACTTGCCTCCCTCATGTGTATGAAAAGGGAGTTTATGTTCCTTTCTTTGATTATTCCCGGTCCAAACAACCCAAGGGAAACTATGTGTTTACATGCAGCCATTAATTGTAAGAGTGAAACCTTGTGGGACATGGTGCAACTACGTACGACTTTCAACAAAACCAAATTTCACTCTTCGAGCAAGCCATCTTGTGGACCCATTGGTGACTTTCCAGCTTACGGTATGATGTCTGGGTGGTCTTACAGCCGGTAAGAAAGCTTGTCCTTACTGCATGGAGAAAAGCCCGGCATTTTGGTTAGGAACAGTGGTAGGTAACATGGTTTGATTGCCATAGGAATTCCTATCCTCCAGATCACCCGTTTCAGGAAAAGCAAGACAGCTTTCTGTAAGGATAAGAGTTGAAAAGTATCCTCCCACACATCATGTCAGTGATGAGCTTTGGGAATGTGTGAAGACCTTCCGAAGGCAGTTGATGGTCCCGAGCACTTAAACAGTCAAAAAGGCCAAAAAAGTTGGACCAAAGCAAAGCATATTTTGGGGCTTGCCTTATATGGAAACATCTTCTCGTTCGCCATAACCTATATGTGATGCTACATTGAGAAGAACTTTTTTTGAACACTAATCAACTATTTGGATGTCAAGGGTAAAAACTTCTGACACGGCTGCCGCTAGATAGACATCCAGGCTCATTGTAACGTCCCAGCTTCCTACACAAAAGCATCAAGGAAAAAGTGTCAGCCAAAGGCACCTTACACTCTTGATAGAGCACAAAGGAAGGTTTTGTGTGAGTGGGTGAAGCAGTTGCGATGTTCCTGATGGGTACGCTTCCAATTTGAGCAGATGTGTTGATTTACAAGTTGTAAACTAGTAGGAATGAAAAGTCATGACTGTCATGTCTTCATGGAAAGGTTGTTCCTGTTGCTCTTAAAGAATTTTTGCCCATTCATGTATGGAATGCAATCACAGAGATAATCAATTGCTTTCGAGATTATTTTTGCACACATTACGTAAGTGACATGGAACGATTGGAGAGAACATTGCGGAGATAATTTGCAAGCTATAGAAGATTTTCCCCTCCTTCATTTTTCAACTCAATGGAACATTTACCGATACCTTTGCCATTGAAGCGAAGTCTTGTGGACCTGTCAATATCGATGATGTATCCATTTGAAAGGTTGTAGCCAGAGAATTCAAACATAATACATGTTGTCATTTATATAACCGTTTGGTTAAACGTATTTACTGTTGTTTAGTATTAATTTCAGGTTTCTAAATCACTTAAACGGAAAAATTGGGAATAAAGCCCGTGTTGAAGGGTCAATATGCAACGCTTACCTAACTGAGATTTTGTTGGCAAACTTTTGCTCGCATTACTTTGACTACAAGTTTGACACAAAACAAGAGATCTAGGTCGGAATGTCAACCCTGCTATTGACAGTGACATCCAACAACAATGATGTTCCAGAACTATCACAGTCGGACACAGGTCGTTTTACAAATCAAGGGAAGTCAAGATTTTAGATCAGAAAGAACTCCAACATGCACACTTTTTTTTTGTCTGTCCAACTGCGGCATTTTGGGTGACTATGAAGGTTAGGACAAATGTTACATGTATGTTCATAGCATGTCAAACAACTATGTTTCATTTTTGGAGCTTGAGTGGAACATTCATTTTGTAGGAGTTTGAGGACCACCTTCTCTCAACCCATCGACTTTGGATAAAGAAGCAGTTCAAGAAAAATTTTAGTTGAATTCCCAAAGTGGTTCGTGATACTGGTAACAAACAACATACCTTTTCTGTTTGTGTTTATAGGTTTGATTTACCGTTACAACTTTAACCATTACATTTTCACCGTACCTACGGTCATCGCGATAACCGATTCTATGTCCTACAAGCTTTGGCTATGGGCCTTTCAAGCGAGTTCAAACTTTCAGTCAAATCATGGTTGGTGGTTTCAACTTTCATACGTATGGCACGTTCGTCAAAAAGCCACTATGATTACGGTGGTTTTCAGTTTCGGGTGAAGATGGCTCAGAGTACTTGGCATGTTTAGATGACATCATTGAACTTGTCTACACTGGTGGAAAAATGAGTACAAGACTATGTGTTTAAGTGTAGCTGGATGGATCCTTGTTAGGGGTATGAATGTACATGACGCGATACAGCTTGTCGAAGTAAATCATACGAAAAGTACCCTAAGTTTGACCCATTTGCCTTATCTTATCAAGTAAAACCAGGTTTACTAACACACATCTTATCCAAGCCTGAAACGGATCGCGTTCAATGGTGGGCTTGTGTCAAACAACACGCTAGGTCCGTAGTTGATGCTCCAGTTGACCTACAATTTCTAAGGAAACTTTACCTACGCACCTTCAAGCCTTGTCCACCTAACGGATTCCGGACTATGATGTTGTTGAGGAATTTGTTGTCTCTGATTCTGATGACGATGAAATGATTGCAACGAGACGATGATGAAATCTGAACTCAAGCTCAGCGATTCAGAAAAGAGGCACACCATTGTATACCTAGATGACAGTAGTGACGGTATATAGTACAGATCATAGGCAGTGAATAGTTACTTTATTTCTTCATGTGGGAAGTGTTGGAATAAGATGATTATTAGCTTAGGTTTGAGCCGTTGTGTTTGTCATTATGTGTAATGAACGCTTGTTGGAGATCCATTTACATGAAATGAAATGTGTGTTTTTGTTTTATTGGTTTCCAAGCAAAACCTTATGTTGCATTCTTCATTGTTGTATTGTTGTCCCTAATAAATATTGTCACCATTGTATGTGTGTTTATAGTGGTTAACTTGAATCAGGTAATCATGGACGGCGGTACTCATACGAGATGCACAGAAGAAGGGGAAAAAAGGTACTTCAAATATTCATGGTACGTGATCAACTTGGGTGAGTCCATCGCATCAACAGCAGCGTGGCAACTTCACACAGTCATCATCATGGTCAAATTCAGATAGAGGTTCACACTCAGGTGAACCACCATGCACTACCGTCGGCGCAGAATCAGGTCAAGCGACAGATGATCAGGGAGCTGGTGTTGGACCCGACTTCGGTTGGTAACAGTTTCATATGCATATCTTCGACACGCATTGTTGTAATTTTGTTGCAACTGTCTTTCATTTCGTTAAACAATTATCTAAATTTGGTGTTGTGTTCAGGTTTGAAGATGATAGGTTAAGAGGTGATAACGCAAACGATTCAGGGATACACAACGCCCCTTGGAAGAATTACAAGGAAGTTGATGATCCACCAAAGTCCTGGTGGAACGTGTTTTGGGGTATAACTTGTTTAAAGTAAAGTAAACCACTGGTTTTTTAACACTTTGTTTCACATTGAGTATGATACTACATTTGGATTTTAATCGTCAGATGCACTGCACTTGGGATCCTCAGTTGGAACCTCGAGTTCGACAACAATTCGTTACAAGGCTTGGTAATGATTGCGTGACATGTTGCTACACCGTCACCCACTCGATGAATGGAGCTAGCCTAAATGGTACTTAGGATGTCCACAAGGCATGCTGGCTGTGGTGAAAGAAGATGAAACTTACAAGAGAAGAATGCTCAAAACAGAAGAACAGGAGAGGTGGCTCGATGGATAACCCCATTGAACCCACCCACTTCAAGGTTCCATCTCAGCTGTGACACATGCAAGAAGATGGTCAATAATAAATCTTTTCTATTCATTCTACGTATGAAGTTAAATACTTTATACGATTTTACTTTTCACTATTCGACTTTATCACATGTGCAGTGCAAAGCTCAGAATGATGGCAAGCTAACCACCCGTAGACCTTCAATGCTTACGCATTTCAAAGATGTCCCGGGAAAGAAGGTGCAGCCAACTCCAAAGCAAAGCAAATTGTGGTATGTACATTTTGGTGCTTATTTGAGTAATTGAGCCCGTAACGAACCTAATGCCACATTTCAACAAATTAAAAACATAGACACCTCTAAAATGCAGTATATTGATTGTTAAAGCTCGATTTAAAGCGGAATGGAAGAGCGGTAATGAAATAGTGCCAAGTAAACGGCATTTTGAGGTTTTGGGAGTCATTTTGGTGACGATTGAGCTCAAACACTTGGAACTGACTTTTAACTTAACTTGATCTTAATCCCTTGTAAATACTGTTATGTGGAATGTTTTCATATTATACTCTCAATAAAGAACAAATAGTGAGTTGTCCATTATATTACCCAGTTTTAGTGATTTTGGTGCTTATGTTGAGTGAATTGAGCCCGTAACGAACATAATGCCCATTTCACAAATTAAAAACATAGACACACTCTAAATATAGCAGTATATGATTGTTTAAAGGTAGTTTTAAGCTGAAGGAAAGACTGGTAATGAATAGCAAGTAAACAGGCATTTGGAGGTTTTTGGAGTCATTTTGGGTGACAATGAGCTCACAACACCTTGGAACTTGACTTTTAACTTAACTTGATCCTTAAACACTTGTAAATACTTGATGTAGGATGTTTTACATGATTAAAGCTTCATAAAGAACAATAGTGAGTTGTCCCATTATTTACCCAGTTTTAGTGATTTGGTGCTTTTTTGAGTGAATTTGAGCCCGTACGAACAAATGCCACATTTCAACAAATTAAAAAACATAGACACCTCTAAATATGCATTATAATGTGTTTAAAGGTAGTTTTAAGCTGAATGGAGAGACGGTAATGAAATAGGCAAGTAAACAGCTTTTGAGGTTTTGGAGTCATTTTGGGTGACATTGAGTCAAAACATTGGAACTTGACTTTTAACTTACTTGATGCCTAAAACACTTTGTTAAATACTTTGATGTAGGAATGTTTTACATGATTATAAGCTTCAATAAAGAACAATAGTGAGTTGTCCATTATATTACCCCCAGTTTTAGTGATTTTGGTGCTTTTTTGAGTGAATTTGAGCCCGTAACAACATATGCACATTTCAACAAATTAAAAAACTAGACACCTCTAACTATGCAGTATATGATTGTTAAGGTAGTTTTAGCTGAATGAAGAGACGTAAATGAAATAGGCAAGTAAAAGGCATTTTGAGGTTTTTGGAGTCATTTGGGGACATTGAGCTCAAACACTTGGAACTTGACTTTTAACTAAAACTTGATGCCTTAAACACTGTGTAAATACTTGATGTAGGAATTTTTTACATGATATAAGCTTCAATAAGAACAAATGTGAGTTGTCCATTATATTACCCCAGTTTTAGTGATTTTGGTGCTTTTTGAGTGATTTGAGCCCGAACGAACATATGCCACTTTCAACAAATTAAAAACATAGACACCTCCTAAATATGAGTATATGATTGTTAAAGCTAGTTTAAGCTGAATGGAAGAGACGTAATGAAATAGGCAAGTAAAAAGGCATTTTGAGGTTTTTGGAGTCATTTTGGAGTTGGGGTCTAAGTGTATTCGTCTATTACTATGTGTGAGTCAATGAAGTTCATGTTGTAGGAAACAATATCAGCACCAGGTTGAGGATTCCTCCAATGCGAAACTCCAAAGACGCCAAAGAGAATGTATTGGTGGACAGCAGTGGGCGCACAAGAAAGGTCGCGTCAAAGGTCTTGGTAGGGGTGCTGAGCTTTACTACTTCGTTCAGGCGATGTGGATCGTCACAAACAGTACCACTCCCTCTGTCGTTTCGCAAATCAGAACATTTTGGACAAGAGGGTAGAATTGACAACCCAGATGCAAGATTCGCGCAGCAATCAGACCCAGATTCGTGATGAGTTAGGCAGGAGGTTCGAGAGGAAGTCAGAAATGAGATGCAGCCGAGAGTGTGCCGCAATGGAGCAGCAGAAACAGAGAGCAGATATGAGGAAGCTGATGACGTCGGATTCAGGATTCGGTCACGGACTGTGTTCCCGTCCATAGTTCGTCGTAGAGAACCCCAGAGTGACTCGGGTAGTGGCGCAGTTGGAAGGCACTCCAGTTTAGTTACCTAGGCCTCTTGTATTTCATGATATATAGTTTAATTTCGTCGCAAATTACTATTATTGTTAAACTTGTTAATGGTAGTTATTTCATGGTAGCTGTAAACACAACAATTAATTTATTTATGTTTTAAATAGTTTTGCGATGGAATGTATCATCGCAACATAATGGAAAAAGCTTTTGGTCTACATAAGATTTGGAGGTATAAATTAGGGTTTAAGTAGTCTTTGATTTTACAAAAAATTGCAAATCCACGGAAAAATAATGCAAATTGTATTAAGAATGTAATGCAACTATTGCGACGGAAATTATCGCGCAAATAAATGGAAAATAAATGGTTTCAAATTAAAAACTAGTTTGCGAGGGAATTTTCGTCGTAAGTAGGAATTTTCCGACTGGAATTTGCAATATTTGCGACGAAAAATTCGTCGCAAATTCCGAGGGAATTTTCCATCGCAATTTGCGACGGAAAATTCGTCGCAAATTTTGACTTTTTTTGCGATGGAAAATTCCCTCGCAAATTTGCAATGGAAATGCCGTCGCCAATTTGAGTTTTGCATTGGTAAAATTCCCTCGCACTTGCGACGGAAACATTCCGTCGCAATAGTATTGCGATTGAAATTCCTCTCGCAAATTTGCGACGGAAAATTCCGTCGTTAAATTGAATTTGCGACGGAAAACTTCCGTCGCAAACTTTTTCCGACGGAAATTCCGTCGGAAAGTTAATATTTTTGCGACAGGAATGAGCGAACGACACGTTTTCCGACGGAATTCGTCGCAAGAAGTTTTCCGACGGAATTTCAGGATTTAGCGACGGAATTTTTTTTTCCGTCCGCAAAAAAACCGTGTTGTTGTAGTGTTATAATCCTTCCAATCATTTCATTTTCGCCTCAATCCCATGAAGAACAACACTCTAACCTAACCTTTTCAACTATCCTACCAAATTTTAAATAACCTCTATACAATAATCAACTTAACCAAAACATTTTCCTTAAGGGTTGAGCACAGACCAGATATCACATGTGCAAGTAAAAACCAATATTTCAATTTTGATTGATGATTTGAAAATGAAAATTCGAATATACAATGTCCGAAATATTTCAATAATCAACGTATATTCATATTCCTAAATCATTTAAAAAATTATTTTTAAAATATAATATACATTAGTTTTTATACATAATAAAATTTTACCCCAAGAATTAGGATATGGATATCCTAATTTTTGGATCTTCATATCCAAATCTTGGGATTTTATATCTAACTTAGACCCTGTCTCATCGTCTTATTTTATCTTATTTTCAGCAAAATATTTCAGTTCAGCAAAAACCAGTTTCAATCCTTACTAATTGTTAATGATTTGCAAAAATAAGTCCAGTTCAGCTGTAATATAACTTCAAATAAGTAAACTAAGTTCAGTTCAGCAAAATAAGTTCAGATCACAAAATAGTTTAGATTAGCAAAATAAGTTGAGGAGAACAAGGCCTAGTGACTGCAACTACCTTTTGAATCGGATATATGACCTGAAAACCGGATATCCTAGAAATCGAATCAAATTTCAAATGATTTTGCTCAATCCTCGACTAACACATACTCGCTTTACTATTAGGTGAAACATCTGGAAGGTTATCATTTACCTTATGCCACTCACTAACCTCTTATAATCTATCTATACACTATATTAAAAAGCATTCTACAGACACGCCACGTGGTACTCCCCAACTATGAGTTGTATGAGATTTGGAAATTGTGATCTCAAATTAAATATTAATAAGGACCTGTTTACTTCAACTGAATTGATTGGAGCTGAACTGAAGTTTTTTTATGAAGGATCATGAGTAGCAAAAAAAGAAGAGCTGAATCGAACTGAACGGAGCTGAACTTAACTGATTTTAAGCTGAAGTTACAGCCCTAATAAACGTGAGTTATGACATGTTATAGTCTTCTTTTATTGCAAAAATAAATAATGACACCTAATGCTAGATAGAGGTAGAATCAAATTATATTTTTTATGCACTATTATTTTTACACGTGCACTAAAACTGTACACTGGACACGCCCGAGCCAACATCAGTTGATAAATTAATAAGGTGACTCGATGGGTCAAAACCTACTCTTTTTATGGTTCCACCCGGTCCCTTTAGGCAGATTCGGGGCTCAGTTTGGGTAATTAGGTTTCAATTCCGTCTCAATTGTTGTTGTGGGATCAAAATACGGGCCATTCTTACCAAGTGAATCCCAATCACTACTACACTAACAAACAATCGAACAGTAGAAAACCTACTACTCATAGTGCTTTTATTATTTATTTATTTAAAAAAAAAAGCTCAACAAATGAGTAATGTATTATTCTTGATATTTTTCTTTAACCGATGAACCTAATTTCTTCTCTCAAATCTTACATGATAACTGTAACAGAAATCATAATGTGGAGCAAGTAAGTATCATTGGTTCAACTGTTTTTCGTTGATAGGTTTTGGGTGTACTTGTACACCTTACCTTGTAAATCCTTCATTTAGCTTCAACAACACAACTAATTGAATAATTATATATATATATATATATTTGATGCATAATTATCTTTATAAGTTTAGTCATCAACAACACTATTGCGACAATTAAAGAGAGCACAGTGTCATATAAAATAAAGTTCTGTAATTATCACCTAAAATATATTTATTTAAAGCTTACAGAAAATTACATCAAAAGCTAAAAACAAATGATTTTTGTGACTGCCTACTACTCTAGCTTTTTGTTTGTATGCTTCAATCACCCATATAAAGATACATGCTCCTACAGTTGACGCAGGCTTTAATTTATTATATTGTAATTTATAATTCAATTCATAAAGTTTGGAGTAGGATGATTATTGACAAGCAACCTACCACTATCCAATTGGACTAATATCATTTACCCTGATTAATATAATTACACACTTTAGATGGTTGAATTTTTTTTTATGATGAATCAATAATTAAACGTTGTGAATATCTTGGTTCGATGTAGTCAACTATAAGTATACTTGCAAAAACACAATTCATTAAAATATGAGAACAATAACGGTTATTGGGTCGCTATTTGTCGTCCTAAATTACTTATATCGTTCCATTTTGTGAGTGAATCGACGACTTTGTCCTTCTTATTCGTTCTCTCACCAAACTACCTAAACACCCTACCACCATCGTAACAAAAACATTCTTATTTGAAACTTAACATAGCAATTTTATATGCAAAATATTAGAACTATTCAAATTTATAGTAATTCTATACGCAAAATATTAGAAGCAATACAAACTTTAAGTAATTTGTATGCAAAATATTAGAACTATACAAACTTACATTGATTCTATATGTAAAAGTAGCTGTAAAACTTACAGAATCTCATATGCAAAATATTAGAAGCTATCAAACTAGAATAATTCGAGTAATTTATATTGCAAAATATAAGAAGTTATACAAACTTAACAAATTTCTATATGCAAATATAGTAGATGTTATTCAACCATATAGTAATTCTACATGCAAGTATTCCATGCCTACTAACTTAATTACAAAACCTTCTACTTTAGCTTAATTTAAATCGGTGCGGTTCGGTTCGGTTCAACTCTTCTTTTATTTTGCTAATTTTATTTTTTCCTAATATATTTGTTAATATATATTTTTGTTCATAATAATTTTTTTTTTCATACTTTGTATATTTTGTTCATAATATATCATTATTTTGTACTTGACTTTATTTTGCTCATAATTATTGATGTGTATTAGCTTTATTAGTGTTATTTTGTACTTGGTCTTATATGTTCATAATATTATTAGTGTGTTCATAATACATATTTGAAACATTATATATCATTGTTTTTTTTTTTGTTTGATATATAGATTTATAGATTATAATTTTCACGAAAAAATATTATGATGAAACTTACCACTTAGAAATGAAACAAAAATTCAAGTGGATATCATCACAAAATATCGAAATTACCACATAAGTGGATAACCATCTACAAAATATGAAAGTACATCATATGAAATGTATTACTAATTTTGTTTTGTAAAACATAAACTACAATAGCGAAACATGTTTTTGTTTCTATTATTAGCGGATTAATATAGATTACTCTGTCTTACTTACTCATAAAACCTACTGTATTTCAGAAAGTATATTCGTGTTTCTAGATAAAATATAAAAATCTATATCAAAATGTGTAAATTTATACAATGAGTACAAAATTCACATAATTATATATTAACAACATTATATGTACAACAGCCAAATATCATAATATAACAACAGAATAATACAAAAAAAAAAAAATAGACATTTATTAGACTGTTAGAAAAAAACCTAATCAAAATTAATATCCACTTTGGTCGGAATTTAAAAAAATATCCAACTTTAGATTATTTAAAATTGGACCCAAACTTAAAATGTTATTTACATTTGGACTTCATTACTTCTGTTGTAGTGGTTAAAAAATTTTTTTTAATTTATATTTCTTTTTATTTTTCTCTTTGACTTAAAATGACTTTCCTTTACTTTTCCTCTCTAATTAATTAATCTGTCTGTGTTCCTCTCCTTCTTATACCTACTCTTCACGCTCTGCAAAAATTTTCCCAAAATCGACATTTTCGACATCGAATCGATACTACAACATCGTGATTTTCTTCTTGATAGTGAATTATAAGGTTACTTAATCATCCCTCCCACAAATATAATCGAAATAAGGATAAAATAAAGAGGGTTTAACAACAAATCTGAAAAATGAAGAATTGAAATTCAAAAATGAGAGAACAATTACATATTGGTGAGAAAAAGAAGTTAAAAGTAAGAGAGAAAGAGAGAATGTTCCAATTTCAAAAAGAGGGATTCCCCACATCTAACAGTAAGATGTTTACAAGGAGGATATCACATGCGTTTCTCTAAATATATGCAAAATACAATAACTATATACTAAATACAACCCCTACTTTTGCATATATTTACAAGAAACGCCATGTGATATCCTCCTTAAAACATCTCACTGTTAGATTGTCAGAGATTCCTCATTTCAAAATAGACAGAAAAAATAGTTCAGTATAATATGAAGAAGCACTTGAAGAAATTAAAAAAGCTAAGTGAAACTACTGAGTTTTGGTTTCGTCTGAGTTGCCAATGTGCTTAACCCAATCGTTCACATCACCGATCACAACTTTATGGATTTTTTAAGATTTTTTATAGCACAAACAAAAAAGATAGGAATTTACACTCAAGTTATATGATGAAATTGATTCCTTGAATCAAAAGAGCAATGATGAGAATATACCCTAAATTATGTGAAATATAAAAAAAAAGAAATTAAAATTAACCCAACTAATTATCCCTCATTTTTAATACCCTGCCTCAGTTGTCACAAACTCATGTGCTCAACTCCAACATTGTGATGTTAATTTAGTTTTTACAAGTTGCCTCCAATATAGTAATAAACTGCCATCTATACCAATTGGTCGTTTTTTAGTGGTGATTGTGATTACACTTGGTAAGAAGATTCGTATTTTGATCCCCACAATAACAATTAAAGGGAATTAACCCTAACCATCACGATTGGTGCGAATCCGAATTAGCTTAAAATTTGAATCGAGTGGAACATTAAAAAAAATTGCATTCCAGCGTTAGATATTGCATAGGCCACTCCAAGTTTCTTTACATGGGCCCTTGTACTCTGTCCAACACTCAAATTTGGAATTCTTATGACATTTTTGAACACTTTCATGTCTTCCAACATCCAGGGGCACATTTAATATTTAAATTTTTTCAAAAATTTATGGTCCAGCAAGTGTAAAAGTAGAATAAAAGTTGTACAGCAACATTATCTTACCACGATCAAATTTTACAACAAGATGGCGGTTATTATGCGTTACTAATCACATATACCAAGTATTATAATTATTGGATATATATATATATATATATATTAATATATTTAAGAATTAAAGTATAGGCTGTTATAGATGAATTTTACTTTTTTTTTTATGCCCTCGAATTTATTTAATTAATATTTTTTTGCCACCTCATTTTATCATTTCACCAAACTATAAAAATCATCTTATAATGAATATAAGAAAAGTTAAAGAAGTTTCATCACATTCATCCCATAAGATGGAATTGCAAGAGCAAAAAATCAAGTTTTCACTATATTCAACTCAATTAAGAAATTACAAGATAAGACTTTTAATTTAATAAATAAATACCTTGTATAGATAAGAAATTTTAACAAGATAGGTGTTTTATCATATCTATTTATTAATATTTTCAATTTTTTTTTAATCATTCATCAAAGTACAATCAATTCATACTATGGCCTTGAAACGGAATGAATAAATTTTTTAAAAATGTAGTAATATAGAACACCAATAACATTAGCCATAATAATAAATATAATATATTAATCCAGCTTTTTTTTTATTTTTATCAATTTTCATTAGAAAAATTGACAAATAATCAGATACTATCACGGGCCGTGCAT